>JBCEWB010552809.1:0-18587 GCA_039654565.1 Peronia peronii | reverse complement strand
ACTCTTCAATCAGGGGAGGTAATTTGATAATTAAACTTGCATTCCTGTTTCAATTTAGCCTCTTCGGATACAACAAAATAGCGATAGAAGAAATGATTTCCATTCCCCGCAAATTTCGTTTTAACCGTGTTTGAGTATATATTATATTAGTGCATTATTCACATTCACATTGCCCATATGTTTTCTAGGTTAGAAATTATTGTAATAGCTCTTTCAAAAATATAGTTTCATAATATGTATTGACTATTTTAGTGAATTATTTTTAACTGAATGTGCTAAGATGTTACACATTGCACATATAGCCGTAGGTGAGCAGCAGGTGAGGGAGACAGGAACAAATCAGGCTCCATGGACTGCTGAGGAGCAGAAACTGCTAGAACAGGCCCTGAAATCTTATCCTGCCAGTGAACCAGACAGATGGGACAAGATTGCCTCAGTCATACCTTCCAGGAGCAAGAAAGATTGCATGAGGAGATACAAGGTAGCTAGATTCATTTGCTGTGTTTTGTATTTGATTGTTCAATAAATTGTTGGTGAAGTAAACTGCTCTTGAGACTGACAAAATCACAATGACACTTTTTTAAATTAATTGTTTTTTTTTCTTTTTCTTGCTCACAGGAGGAAAAATGTACGTACGTTTTGAACTTACATGGCACAAGGTAGAAATGAAATAAATTTCAGTCACCAGTGAGTGAGAAAAAAGAAAATATAAATGAACAAAGTGTTGTTCGCAATGTGTGCAAACAAGGAATCAAAAACTCACGACTCTTTGTTATGGTCTTTCTTTTATCCTATGGAATTGAATTGCCTGTTAAAAGAAGAAATGTTAAGTCGATCATTTTTATCAGAAGATCCTGGCAACCTTAAGCACCCAGTCTACTTTCTATAGCAGTGAAGAAATTCAGTAATGGTTGGGTTCTTTTTTGTATCTTGTTTTAGAATTTTTGAACTACCATTTCTAGGTCTGCTGTTGCCAGAGTACCAATATCAGAAGCCATAAAGTGCACAAAGTGCAAGTAGGTCTTTTTCTATTCAATTTCATTTTTTATGTGTGTGTCTGGGGTTTTTTTTTTTCGGTTTCATTATTTTTGTTATTGACATATTTTGTTTAATTTCTTTTCTTTTTTTTTTTCACTAATCTTATGGCATCATTATTGTGTTCGGCAGGAATTATGCGAGCTTGTCAAGGCAAAGAAACAGGCCCAAACAGCTGTTGCAGCAAAGAATAAGAAGTCATGACGTTGGTTTCAGTGTTATCATTTTTTTCTTGTTAATTGAAGTAACAGTGCTGTCAGTCATTTGTGTACTTGTTCATTTAATGGTGGATTTCATCATGCAGTTGCACTTTTTGTCCATTCACAGTTTTGCACCAGTTGAAATTTAAAACGTTTTTTTTAACATGTATGTTATTTTTTCTTCAGCAGTCTTTATCCTAGTTTTGCCATTTAATTTGTTAGATAAATCAGTTGGTAATGTAGAGGTCAAAGTGATTTTTATATTTTTGTTATTTGAAATGTTAAAATTTAATGAATTTTGTACAATAAAAAATGACTAAGATCCACCAGAGTATCTATTCAAAATGTTTCTGTGGAATTCCACAATATTTTAATATAAGATCACAGCTAAAAATTAATACTCGACCACTCCTTTGATTTCTCAGATGTGACTGCTATCGGTTCAGTTATCTCGAATACATTTTGAGATGTCACAACTAACTTGTAAGCGTAACTTACACAGTCAAGATTATATATTTTAAGATTTGGCTGAAGGCGACATGACAACTTCATCATTCCCTCCAATTACATGTTCTCATTATTTTTTTTTTCTTTTCTTTTTTTCATTGTTTTTCTATCAATAAACACATCTAAAACGCTTTGTGACTAGTGTCAGTCAAGTACAGATTCCTTATCTCTGACCTTCTGACATGTCATTTCAACCCATCTTTTTCAAAGGACTTTCTAGGGTTATGGTGTTCATCTCATAATCAAAGCCTCCATAAACTTCTTTCACATCATATAGATTTAAGCACAAACTAAATATGGCTTAACTTGTATCAACTGGTCTCATTAAAAATCATAATTTTTGCCTTGGTATAGCAATCCACTAAAAGGATACTTCCTGAAGTGATTATGTAAAAGCATAGGTGAATGATTAAATGTCCCTATTTTCAAAATGAAAAATGATATTCGACTTTTATGGCTGTTGCAGAAGGAGTTATTATAATTGTCCTGAAGGGGAAAAAGAAAATGGAATAAAATTGATAACTTGCTGTATCATACATTGGCTCAATCAGAACCTCTGGTATTCAAGAGAAATGTTTTGTAGAGAGCAGAACAGAAATAACAACTTCAGTTACCTATAACTGTGATCAGTTGACTTTCACAGTGTTGCAAGTGCAGATTATGAGAAAGTCCACATTTGTCCCTGATACAATACCATATTATGAATTTTTTTTGTCCTAACATTTAAGGCTTTAAATGCACTGGATGTTTTAACTGAACAATCTTGCTAAGTTGTGAAATTTGGCTTAAGTTTGCCATGGTCCTATGTATTCAATACCTAGCAGACTTGCAAGAAACCAACCAAAAGAAAGAACGTTGTATCATCATAGATAGTGTAACTTATCAACACATAAGTTTTTACTTAATTGGCAAACAACATTCAAAAATCCATTTTCTATGTAACTGAAAAGAATATTGTGCAGGAGCACCCAACGAAAATGGCAAATATTTTTTACCTGTCATCTCTTGCACACCTACAGTGAAAGTACTTTCCTTTCATTTTCGCTTGACTGTACAAGGAAGTAAAGTATCCATACTCTGGACAAGAATGAGTTGACTAAATTGCTAAAAAGGCACATAAAATCTTGACAAGGGACTAGTCACAAAGATACACAAACATACATGTATTTACTCCATTACTTCTCAAAACATTGACTCACTGTCATATAGCATATTTCAGTTGACATTTGTCTGTGTTGTAGTTCCTAATATTGGATGTGAATCTTATATTGTTCATTAAAGAATCTGAGTGATTTATTCCTTCTGTCACGGTGAATTTATTCTACCATTCTAGTTCTAATATGATTGGAAAATATTACAGTATGATACTTTCACAATAAATTCCCTTTAATCACAATCTTGACATATACATGTTATTTCTTTCTTGTGTCTGCATGTACAGAACTGCATGCTGATTTTGTTCTTTTTTTGGGGGTCGTGTGGTATAGCAGTGCATTCGATCAGATCAGTGCCTTGACACTTCTTTATCTATACAATAAATCTGCAACAAAACCCATAAAACTAACAGGCATATGGATTCAAAAACTACTACAAATGTATCCATACGAAATTTGGCACACAACATTGTTGAATAAAGATCTGTCTTTCTATTTTCATAAAGCCAAAAAAAGCTTACTATGTCTGACGTTATTCTAAAAGGTGAAAGTGAACAGAAAACTCATGAGGGTATTTGATTCGAAATGTACATTCGTTAAAATGACGCATTCAAAACACAAAACAGGTTTTTATTTTGAGTAACATCCAATATAATCATCCAAAATACCAACATCAAGATGCACACACTTGCCATACACTTTTGATCACAGGACAGTAACAGTTTGAACTATATTTTAGAAATTTCCCACTTATGCCATTGGTTCTCTTCTAGTAAGTAAGATTACATGTGCATGCATTCTCACTCCTTGCTAGGAAATCGGCAATCGCACTAAACTGACTCATGCCTCCAGATTTTCTTGCAGTTGTTTTGTTGTTATATAAGATGAGAGGTCGTGTCAACACACACATGGAACAAAACAAAAGTGTTTGAAACCAGGGTTCCTGAATTGAGAAGAATACTTTTAATGAAAATATCCCACGTCTAACAAAAAAGATCCACTGACAAATAAAATAAATGGAAGAAATAATAAACACTGATAATACAAATCACATAAAAAAGCAAATGAATTGTACCTTGATCTGGTGATAGAATGACCATTTGAAATGCCTAAGTTACTTTGAAATAAAGTACACAAAAGATAATATATATATATACATACAGCATTTTTCCCAGAAGTTGATTTAAACTGAAACAGAGCAATAAAAAAAAATCTGGTTTAATTGCTAGGGCAAGCAGTAAACTGAAAACAGAACGAGCCAATTACAAAGGAATTCATCTGAATCTTTTCTTTTCATTTCAGTATCAATCAATGTAATTATTGGAAAAACATGTATTCTGGTGAAAAAAATATCTGAAAAAGTACTGCAGAAAGCTACATACATGTATATTTGCCGTCCCTACTTCTGATTTTTTCATTTGACATGTTACACACAATTGCAGGAAACTGATTAAATAAACAAATGCCTTGTCGATATACCTAAATTCCAATTATATATATTTTTTTTTTCTTTGGTGTTGATGTAGAATTTAAACAACCCTGCAGTTGCTTAAATCATCTGCAGGTACCGAATACAAAACATGCGCACAATTTCAGAAAAACATGCTCTAGGATAAGGAAATAAGTGAAATAGTAAGCAACAAAGAGTGATATTCATAAATTAAAAACAATCATATTTTCAAAGACAGACAACATATTCTGAACACAGCTTTTGGTTTTGACTAGATCATGAACCAAAACATAAAACAAGTACACAAACCATGGGTAGATAAAGCTGTGAAAAAGAGAATGTTAACCAATTCACATGAAGAGCCTATTAACTGGATTCAAGTCAGGGCACCAAATCAGATGTGAACTAGATACTAGTGTTAACTATATATGCAATAGATTGCCCATCATGATGTACAGCTAGTTCTAGCCTTTTTTTCTAATCCATGAAGTGAGAAAGCTAGAATTATGTTATAGATTAGCTATATTTGTACTTATATTTAATGTGAACCAACAAGATAAAATTTTCTTTCATGCCTCATGAAAAATACATATACATGTATATATCTTAGCAGTTTTGTCTTCTCACAACATAGCACTGTCCACCCTCCCAGAATTGTGCCCTTATTTGTATAATACAAGTAAATAGTAATAAACTCTCATAGAGGGTAACACTTTAACAATTTTATTTCACAGACAAAGCTAGAAATACAAACAATCCACTCTTTCTGTATATCAGCAGCTGTCAAAAGCGTGTCCAAATAACATATCCCTCAAATAACACAGCATGTGGACATCCTACTCGGTCCCACCATATCTAATGCTGTGCTAGATATCTGTAATACTCTGTAGTATTAGCCACAGTAGTCCATGGCATAAACCTGTCCCAATCATTTCAATGACGCTATCCAAAATATGCATACGTATACTTTAATCCAGTAGTACGTCAACTACAAGAATGAGATATTTGGAGACAAGATCAGAAATAATCATACATAGACACATATGTATTATTAGTAAATATTACATATCTAGACTTGGCACATGCAATGGACCGAGTTGAGGATGGCATCCGCCATTGAGCTCTGGGACCTGACTCGACTGATATAGGATGCATTTATAGCAGAAAACAGTAGAAATACAGGTGAGCAGGAAATTTAGACTAGACTCCTGATTGCAAGTGAAACGACTTCATAAATATAAAGGCTTTTGAACATAGAAGTTTTCCAAATAATAAAAGTAGTTTAAAGGATTAAATTCCCGAAAATAAATAAATAAATGATAACAGTATGAGGGCTGTAAAAGAAGGCCTACTGAAATTTACCACAAAGGCCTCATGCTAATCTGCCACTCGGTTCAACTTAAATGAAAGAAGGAGAGACTCATATAAGATGGATGAAAAGAAAACAAGAAAGGCTGAAAACTAAATAGATAAAGAAGAAATAGAAGAAAGTCATATTACATGTATTTGAGTTGTAAAAATGTTTGTAGAAAACAAATGAGGTACTTTAAAAATGTATTAAAAAAGGTTTAGAAAACAAAACTGGCATAGATAATAGTTCAAAATCAACACATAAAATACCATTTTTTTCTGTGGCAATAGACGAGAGGCTATGAAAATGCCAGTGCTTGCATACAAGCTCATGTAAGTTTGGACACTATAAAAAATGGAACGGAAATGCCATAGGACTTGAGGTTTTAAGAATAGTGCGTATTGCTATTTGAAGTTTAACTGCTTTCATTTCCTTTCTAATTAATGGGACAGACTCCAGATGCATGTTTCGTCATAAAAGTTCATCTCTAAAAATGTGGGTGTCTGCTTTCGCTCTTCAAGCAACTTGCAGTTTGTTTTCTCTCTCCTTACCACGTTTTTCTTCAAGTGTTTCATTTCTCTTTTCATAGGAGACACTTTTCCTTTTGTGACTGCTGATTCACTCTGTACCTTCTAGGGGTAGGCAGGAAAGAAGGATCAGAATAAGAATACTCATTAGTTTCCTTGACTTTTTTAGTTTTTCACTCTGAAACGAAAGCAAACTGGAAGGTACTGTTGCAGGTTGCATTTTTACAATGAAATGCGCTTACTTGTTGGATAGTAGTGATAGGCTTATATCTGTACTAGATATATATGAAAAACACCAGTGATACCACATCCTCTCTAAATCTTCACATCACCAGTCTTTAAAAACATGTGTCTATAAAGAAAATACTGCACCCTTTCACAGTCTATATGATTTGCAATTGCAAGAATCAACAGGAAGGGGAAGGACAGGACATCTTGCTATCCAACAAAAGCAAATACACTTTTAAACTAAGTTGATAAGAGTCAAAATTTAACTACATTTATCCCTCTCTCCTGTGTTCTCAGTTAAGCTTGTCCTCACATTTCTCCAATCATTCCACGTCTGTGAATGCTGGTAAGCCTGTACATGTTGAATCTCTCAGAACTAGACTGGACTATTTTACAGGACAGAACACTGGTCTCACAATGGTCACTAGAGTAGGCCTAAGTTAGGTTCAGCTGGTCCCAGAGCTAAATAGTCAATGCTCACTTCAATTCAGGCTGCCCACACATGCACAGCACCGTCTAGAATATGTAATAAATTGTCTATGTATAGTAATTACCATTTCAGTAGTCACTTATAAGAATAATCTTTGTCTTATCACAATTGTAAAGATCACATACAGATGTCATTTTCTGCAACTTTCTACCTCAAAATTACATGTACATGTATTATCAGACATACAACATCAGCAACTGTTTGTGAAAATTTTCACTTCTGAATGGATCCACTATCTGTTAACACCCACAAAAAAATAATCAAAGAAAATATCAATTATCACAATAAAAGCAAATACGTGAACATTTATGGTAACACTAAAGCCATCTACCCACACCAGTGTGAGCAACTGTTTGCTCCTCCTTAAAAACATAAAAGATGTTGGGTGCAAGAATGTTGTTAAGTCCCATTTTCGCTGAATACGGTACAGAGCAACGCACACCAATGGAAACTACGGAAAAGGGCTATTTATACATGTAGTAACATCATCATTGTCACCAATCAAGGCTACATAAAAATTTAATTTGAAATTGGACTTGACCAAAGCCAGACAAAGTCATGGTCATGACTTAAAATGAC
Organism: Peronia peronii; assembly: GCA_039654565.1. Lineage (NCBI taxonomy): Eukaryota > Metazoa > Mollusca > Gastropoda > Systellommatophora > Onchidiidae > Peronia > Peronia peronii. The sequence continues at coordinate 11,066 of JBCEWB010552809.1, read as the reverse complement.
TGTCAAAATGACTTAACCCATCCTTGTTCTAATCTACTGCATGAAGCATGTAAAAAAGGCATTAAACCAACACAGGTAACAAAGCAAAGATAACACAGAGACTCAAGAACTGAATCTTGTCTAGAACTTTACGGAAATGATAACTTCAAAATTTCACATTATTTCTTGTATTACATCACAACAACATCGGTACAATATATAGATAGAAACTTCGCCATCATGCTACTTCTTCTCATATCCATAAAACACAGCCATACAAGAGAAAACATGCTCAAAACGAATAATTTCAGCAAGGATAATGGAATGGTTTGGTGTAATATTCAAACTGTGAATTTGGAGTGCAGGATTTGAGTTTCTTTTCTCTAACCTAAATGAGTAAGAAGAAAACGTTATTCTAAATATACCAAACACAGTTGTAACCATCACATTGTGGACACAAGATGAACGTTCTTTTCAGTACGTTTTTGTGTATGTGTATTGTTGTCATCGTTTTTCATTTCATATGACCTCAGATTTGTTGGCTGCTTTAGTATAACTATCTTCTTCCCATAAATAGAAACCATCTGCACTTCTTATCCATTGATAAAGGAAATGATCATGTTAACCTGAGTTGATTATTAAATCATACATATAAATACACTGGAAGATTTGAAAAATGGAATAATTTAACAGTTCATTCATGTATGCTTGTGATTTTTAATAAAAATTATTTGTTTTTAAATGAAAATATTGGGAGGAAATTCTCTATGACCTGTCTGGAGAAACAACCACACCAGACAATTTTAATCCCCAAGGGTTATTTACATCACAGGAATATCATGAATGTTCTAAATTTCATTTCAGAAAAATATCTTTAATGTATTTCAATCGGATCAAACAAACGAGTTGCCAAAACTTATGCCTTATTAAACTTGTTGCATATTCTGACATTATAGAGGTTTAAATTAGTTCATTATGACCCAGCCTTTCTCTAATGATTAAAGGCTAGAACGTTAATTATAATATTGACTGCACGGCATCAAATTATGCCACTGTATATGAGATGCAACACGATGAAATCAGGCTCTCGTCAAATTTTGAGCATATGAAGTTATTGGTACCAAAGTTAAGCTTATCCATTTCCCTTTCTGTGTGTGAACAAATTTTTGTTCTACCTTAAGTAGTAATCAAGCTATTGGCAGTTAAAGATGATGTGGGTGACCTGTTGCTGCAGCTCAATTTAGTGAGAAAATGGCCGATCACTTTTGTAAATCCTTATTAATCTTTGCTAGCTCATGCCGCTAAACTGCACTTTTGGGGCCTTTACTCAATCTATTTCAGCAAATTTAACTCCGAAATGCATTGTTAGATTGATATTGAAGGGTTTCGTGAAGGAAAAAAATTAAGTTAAAAATTTGTTCACTTTTGAAAAACGTGTGATTTCTCCGGTCACCTCAGCTTGACGAGCGTCTGATTTCATCATGTTGCGTCTCATATTTTACTATTATTGTTTTGTTTTTTAAAGTAATTTTTTTTTTTTCTTTTGTGTATCAAAACGATAAGTAAGTCAAAGCTTGTTCAAGATATTCTGAAGTTCCTTCATCCAAACAGATTACATGTGTATCAATATAAATGTCCAATGATAAATCAACATTTTCTCTGTTGTCAGAAAAACAAAAGAAGTAAAGAATTTACTTTCCCGCAATTTTTCAAATAAAATGATTTTAAAAAAAAAAAAAAAAAAAAGCACTCTTCTTGAAGTCCAAGAAGAAAGCAGCTCTTCAGGTAATAAAAATACCATAAGTATTTGAGGAAAAAAAAAAGGAATAATATCCAGGAAACTTGTTGGGTGACAATTGCCATCAAAAACAAACCATGAGAATAATAAACCAAACAAAAAAGGGAAGGTTCTCATGTTATAGTAGTGGGAAGTGATAGAATGCCACAACAAAATGTATAAATCTACAAAAATAAAACTATCGAATGTTTCTTCTTGTATATGTAAGAAACTGTCAACTATTTATTCCTGCATGAAAGAGATGGAGCAAAAACATCAGGTGAAAAAGTTATTATAAAGGAGATAAACATTATACTGTATCTTCAATCTATACAACATTCTAGGGCAAATAATGTACATGTATGTTTAACACAGTGAATATGTGCACATTCAGGGGGACAAATGAGGAGTGGAAATGCATGTGAAACTATGTCCATTTTTTTCTTCTTTTCTTATGTTAGGCTCCATGCCATTTCTACGAAGCTAGCCTAGTGCTGCCAATTTCCTTGTTGTTCCAGAAAAAGGACTAAAATATAAACAAAAATATGCCCCAAGCCTAATTTCATCAATGTCAAAGCACAGGGAACAAAATGAACAAAAAAAAGAAATTTTGACAAAACTCCAGTCTTCTCAAAATTTGATCTAATTACTTCATCTGTCATCTATCAACATTGATCCTCCACTTGTTCTCACCTTCACTAGCTCTGTTAACTTCACGGATTCTCATTCTGCTAGATTCAGTGATGCTACCAATGAGAGGAGCTGGTGTTTTTTGTTTTTGTTTTTTTTTTGATACAGTCTTGCTTCAAAAAAAAAAAAAAAGAGTCTCTTGGTTTGTCTCTTTGTGTGGTACCAAATGGCTTGACTATCTTAATTTTCTCCCATTTATTGTTTGTGTTGGGGTTTAACGGCACATCAGCACGATCACGGCTGTATTGTGCCAAATACAGTAAAATACGTTTTACACTTCATGAAGAAGAGAGGGAGAGACAGGACAAAAGACAGGGGCAAGGAGAAAGAGAAGAAATGTCACTCCTGGAATCCAAGGATGGCATTCCGTGGGAGACATCCCACTAATGGCAGGCTAACACTGCCTGCTGGTGGGAGCAAAGAACCTACTTATATACTTATATTGATAGCTTAATTAATACAGTTTGAATTTCCACTCCTCATTAATGTCTCCCTCCAGTCTGTAGATAGCTTATCTTGATCCCTGTGAATGGCATGGTGATGATGACATTTGAGTTTTATCACAATATAAAGGTGATGGTGTCAGCTGGTACAATAATTTATTTTTCTTGAGCACCTTGTAATACTGATACTGATCCTGTTATCAACATTCATGGTCAATAGGAATAAATACAGCCCGAAAAGGAAATCTGGACACCACAGCTAGAACATTGCACACATATAAATTAACAAATGCAGTATATACAAGCAAGATATACATACACCAAGATCATTTGTATGAAATTCAAGATAATTTTCCTCTGATGAACAGAAATAAAATGTGAATGAGAAACTGAACAATAAAGCAGAAACAACAAGCTCTTTCTACCTGATGAGTGAGACAATGATTTTTCAATTTTCTGTGGAATCTTATGGATAAAAATTGAATAGTTCTTTGGAAAGTTTCGATTAGCCATTTGTTTTAGTTTCAGCCATCAAAAACACTTATGCCATCTGAGATTTCACCTTAACAATTCAATGGCATGAACACAAAAAAGTCTGTTTCATCACTGTGCACCTGTTGAAGTTTGAAAATAAAAAAAAGTGGGGCCAATGAAACTCAACCACTCACAGAAATTATAAATCTGCCAACACTGCTGGGATGAGTTAAGTGCTGTGAGGTTTAGAACTGAGACTCTTTCAATTCAGCTGAAAACAGGTGGATCATCCGATGTCCTATCAGTGTGAGTGCATTTGTACTGATCTTCCTTAATTTTTACATCAATGACACAACACTAATACATTGAAATAATTCATCTTGCAATACACTTCTTTGTTTCAAAATACCAGGCAGTTAAAAGATCTCTCATTGAATGACACTATGGATGCCAAAACTTCCAAATTTTTTGTGATGGGACAGTTTGTCAATGTTTCTATGTGTAACCAGCAACTGATGTTAGTGAAAGTCTTTTCTCTTATGATACAAACCAGAATTGCCATACATAAGGGGCCTGTTCAAACCTTGTAACTCAATCTACAGCTTTGGAATATGACAGCATTTGAATTTGTTTGATCAAAGTACAAAAGCAAAAGATATGCCACTTACTGAAATGTTTCTCAAAAAGTAGTGGAAAAAAAGTGAAAATCATGCTGAAATTCTGATTGTTTCATTCTGAAAAGAAAAAAAAAAAAGATGAATCTATGAAAAAGCATTCACTGACAATTTAAAATTATACAGTTCAAAGCAGAACAATCACTTCAGATCTTAGATTCAGGGTTCCTTCAAAACTGTTGTTTCAGAAAACATGGAATGCAAATCATCCATACCATTTCAAGAATTTCTTGAAGACACAACCATCCGACCTGACAAAACTTAGCATATCAATTCAGATAGCATAGAAATATGAACACCTCATTTCTTACATAGATATTATCACTCATCATGTCACCACAATTTTTTTTTTTTTAACATTTCTTGTGAACTATCTCAAAACAGTTAGCAATGTTCCATATGGTCTACATTCCACAATATTCAACATGCCCTTCTCTTCCAAAATTTATCTTTGCCTTCCTACATCATAAAACTCATAATGAACAGTTGATGCATAAATGTACAGAATCATTCATATAATTTAAGTTCTTTTTAAACCCTCATTAAAAAAAAAAAGGATCACCTTGAACGCACAAGAAAGAGGTATAGTGATAAATTGTATTCAACATATGAAAACTGAAAATATTTATTTTCAAAGCATTTCCACAAAAGAGTTGCATTCATTATTATTTGATGGTGAAGAGGGCAAATGTACAGATAACTTAGAATTACTGTATGATCATTTTTGCCTATCTAAAACTGCTTTCACTGGGCTATATAATTTTGTGAAATCTTTTAAGCTATAAAAGTTCATAACTGTTGAAACAAATTGAAATTAACTGATTTCAGATCACAATAAATGAAGTACACATTATTATGAATTACACAACAATGAAAATAAAATATTAAAATATTTTGTCATCGTGAACATGACTGAAATTGACTGGTTGCTGGCAAATGGCAGTGTCATGTAATAATACTTGAACTTGGATATGAGGAATCAAGAGATAACATTCAAATGTATGTGAAATTACAGAATTATCAAAAAATAACTTTGCAAATCCAATACACAAAAACTCCACTATCTCAATAGCAAAATGCCATATTTGTTTTCATTGTCTCTCAATAGGTAGTATCTCATATCAAAAAAAAAAAAAAGAAGTTAAAAGATTCTTATCTGATAAGAAAAGGAGTAAATATCAGAATGAAAAACTGAAAAATAAAGCAGAAACAACAAACTGTTGCTATCTAATGGGAGGGACAAAGATGCTTCAGTTCTCTGTGGAATCTAATGCTATTGATGAAAACTGAATATTTCTTTGAGAGTTTGGATTTGCCATTTGTTAGAATTTTAGCTACCACAAACACATATAACCATATGACTTTCTAACAGGAAAAAACTTCATCTGGACAGCATGATGCCATGTCTATTTCCATTTTTCCTCAAAAGATGGTGTGTCATATCAAACAAACAAAAATAAAAAATATATAAAGATTCTCATCTGAAATGAAATGGACTGAGTAAATCTCAGAGCTTTTCATTCAACTCCTTGTGACATTCTAGAACGATTTGCTAGGCAGTACATTATGAATATTGTTTATCAATATTTCAAAGTTCTCAAATGGAAGTCAATTTTCTCCAGAGTGAAGACTACACCAATTTACAGATTTTGCTTTACTTTGAATTTCAAAAAAAAAAAAAGATAAATTATGATACTATATATATATATATATTCCCTTTAAAAATATGGAAAGTACATAATATTTGAAATTTCAAACTCCTGTTGTATAATCCTGGTAGCATATTCCACTACACAATTCACCAGTCAAACTCATTCTGGTACTTTCTCTTTCCCATTTAAAAAAAAAAAAATAGTTCGCCACACACAATCCCACAAATATCCCACACATGAAAGTGTATGTTGAATTAAAAAATATCATCTTCCACATGCTCTAGACATGTCATAATATTAACCCTCTGTAGCCTACAATGAATGTGAAAATTCCATCATCTTTGGCCAAATTCTGAATTTCTTCACAAAAACAATTACCATTCATAATAATTAAATGAACAGTGACACTAACAAAATATATTTCTGTTGTAAATTTCCTTGGTCAGCCTCAGTCTATCAATGTATCATAATAGCTACAAAGCTAGAGCAAGCAATCTCTATGAAAAAAAAAAAAAAAAAATCATTGCAAGGTATGAAGATTTATAACTGTTCATTTTCATTTGGCAAAACTTTCATAAAACGCAATTTTGATTCTCTCAATGAGATGGCACAGTTTGATAGCTGGTCCCAGTTTGATGCCCATGTATTCCTGTACATTGGGTAGTGTCAACAGCAACAATGCTTGACCATCTATCTCCTGCAAAGAACAAAAACATCAATGATACGGCTTGATAAACAGTTAATGATTCTTGCACATTTACTTGGTAGTCCCTTGCATGTATAAATTGGTAATCTTTAGAGAACCATTGGAACCAAACATCTACATTGCTGTGAAATTTTGTGTTTTCGCTGCATAAAACAGCAGGTGCAAAAACCAATGAGCCTGAAAAGATCTTTCAACATTCTGTTGATTAAATTCCTCTCACTCAGAATTACATAATTAGATCTAACACTAATCGCTTTCTTAACTATGTAAAAATAATTCATAAATCAACAATAAGTTCTTTTTTCTCAACAATAGCAGATTTCGCTGCATTTAAAGGAGTTCTTGTGATTATTTTTTTAAGTATCTTCTACATTGAGGAATGAACAAGCAAAACAGTTGCAGAAACACAGGCACTAGTATTCAACAGACAAAAATGGAGAGAGCTGGTGTGGGAGTCCCTCCTACAGTGACCCCCATAACGCTGTAGAAGTTAACAGACTGAGTAAATATCTTCTAACACAGAATGCGCTTCAGATCATTCAGATCTGATTTCCCGTTCTCTCTTTTTTCATTGGAAATGTTTTCCTTCCCTCCCTGGGTGCACTATTCTGATACAGGTGGCAAACTCATATCAGGTGAAATACACAAATATCCATTACCTCAGTACGAAGTCGGGCTATCAAATCTTTATCAGCACAGTCCGTTGTTTGCAAGAACTCCCCCACCTCTGAGACAGTCCATTCGAGTGGATTCTTTTTCAGTTTCAGGGGTGCCTCAGATTTCAAACAGACTGGCATCTCAGGCCTATTACAGGAGAAACTACTCTCTGCCGATGGCTCTCTCGTCACAGGTGAGGTTTTAATGATCTGTCAGAGAACAACACAAAAAAAAGAGATGTATTATCTTAGAAAGAAATATAATGACAAAGGCATAAGGCACTCTACGAGAAAATAATTTTCAAAATTCAAACAAAATATTGATGGGAGCATGAACTTCATTTACTGAAGCTATACAAACCTAGACATGATGAAGGAAACTATCTTCCCAAATGTTCATAATCATAGCATTTGATGTTCACAAAATCCCCCAAATTAATCAACAAATATTTTCATAGCACTTATGACTGTTCCATATACAGTATTTTTCCATATGTCTTTCAAGAGACTTTCAGATGTCTAAATAATATCAAAGGCTTTTAGATGGGTGACAACAATAACTTGGCCAAAGTAGGAGGCAGCATTATCTATATTAAGTCCCACAGGAAGAAAGCAGAGAATACATGGGGAAATAGCAGAATCGACATTAATATAAATATAAATTATTTCTAATTTACAAAGTGTTTGTTTTTTTTATCTAAGAAACATGCAAATTGCTTCAGAAAATTGAATCAAAATAGTGCTACAAAAGTCATTTTCACTTTTGGTTTTGAAAACTTTATAACAGAAGTGTTTTGGAGATTTATGACTACTGACTAACTTATCCCGAGGTGCCCTATGTGCTCCAGTTCATCATTTCACATGACTCTTACCTCCTTCTTTGGTCGCAAACTCTGCTGAGATCCCTCAACAATCATGATCTTTTTGTGGGTGCGTTTCTCAAAGCTGTACTTGGGCAGTTTAGCACCTCTGGTCTGGATTTCTGAGGGCGGAGGAATGTGATGGGTGTAGCGCCTTTTGATGCTGGAATTCTGCTGCAAGCCACTGGTTTTGGGATGTTTGCAGTCCAAAGCCTCTTTGGAGCCAGAGGTGCTGGTGCTGTCTACAGTTTTCGTATCACTACAGACACTTACCTAAGGAGAGAGTAAAACACATAGCATTCTTTCTCAAATATATCTGATCCACACAAATTACCTGTGTTGTTAACAAAAGTTTATAATGTTAATTCAAAGTCGAAAAGATGCATTCAATGGTAGAAAATGGATATTTTACAAAGTTTAGTCTCAAATGGAAAGAGTGAAAAGAGCAAACAACTATGTGGACACAAAATCAAAGCCACATAAATCCTTATCCAGTTATTGCAAAAGATAACGGTGTATTTATCTGAGAATAATTGTTTTTAATATTCAGAATGTGAATGCCAATGGATTTGCATGTTTTTTTAATGTGAAACAAGAAATAAAATAGTATTTAAGAGAGTCTGAGAAAATTAATGCTAAAATTCAGCAGGGTATAATACAAGCACTATAAACTCTCCCTTGTATACATCCCCAACAGCATGAAATTATGATACCTTGTCATCATCAACATTGTCTCCTTGGTCCTCAATGGTTGCTCGTGAAGATCGCTTAGCCATTAGGCCAATCTTTTTCCTCTTTCTTCGTTTTCCTGGTTTCTTCTGTCCATTTTCCAAATTGCTGTGGCCTCCTGGAGGACGCCCAATTTTTTTCTTTCGTTTTCCATAATAATATGCTGAAGAATTTAAAAAATGACACATAAATTTCATGCAGTCTAGAGTAAAACAGTTAATGAAGCACATCCTATTATGATGACTGATAGTGCTGGGCATTGACCTGGATTTTGATAAATTGGATTTTCAAATTACCCACTTCATAACAACTGGGTCTAAACTGGATTTTATCTGTTTTCACAGTGACTTTGAGAAACTGGATTTTCAAATTAACTAATTCATAATAACTGGGTCTAAACTGAATTTTATCCATTTTCTAGGCAGCGACTTGCAATCTAATTTCTGTTCTTGAATTAGATCTACTCTAGCACAGCGAGCCACTTGGCTACCTTATAGATCTAAGTATAATACATGACTGGTCTCGTCAGCCCGCTCGCCCGCTCAGTCGCAGTTTTGTGTCTGCCCCGCTTGTGCGCGGCACGCAGGCTTAGCCCTCCCTCCCCCTCTCCTCTGCTCATCACAAACCCAGGCCGTTCACTCACTGTTACGCGTCAATACACTGTTGCTTAGTGCAGTATAATGAACTATTCTTTCATTGTTTTGGTTTTGTTTAATTTTATGTCCAATTTTACAACACGAGCATATACTACACAGCCCTCGAAACGATTAAACATGCCGATCTATACGATAGTCCGACCCTTGCACCACCTTAGTACATGTTTTCAACAAAAAAAAAAAAACTCTCCCATTCTCAGTCATTCAATGGCCTCTATAATTTTTCTGCATGTTTTTGTTGCTGTATTTTTATAGTTTGTTCAGGAATAGAATATGTCAACATCTTCGAATACCAACACATGACAAAATATAATTAATCATGTTTCATGCTTAGTTTGCAGTGTAATCTGTCATAGTTAATGAGCAAAACCAGTTCGGTACTTGAACCAATTGAAGACTTGACAGTTCTAGATCTAGTTCCTTGATTTTCAACTTTTTCACCGAGAGCTCGATAGCTAGAGCTAACAGTTCGAGTCTACCAGTGAGTGCCAATGTATGGTCCCAGTTTCCCCCCTCCCCCCCCCCCCCCCAACCACCCTCTGAAATCCTGCCTGTGGGGCCCTACTTACACGAGGGGTAACACTAAATAATACATGCAACTAGTTCTAAACTGGATTTTATCCGTTATAGGGCAGCAACTCTCTAACTGCTTTCTAGGCTACAGCGAGCCGCTTGCAAACTCCTTGCTAATAATAAACCACGTCTGGTCCCCTGGCGTCAACCGCTCGTCCGCTCAGTCAACGCACGATGCTTGCATTATCCGCCCCCCCCCCCCACCCCCTCCCCTTCTTCCACTCTTCTCAAACGCAGGCGGTGCTGCGAAGAGACCACAAGAATAGTGCAGCATAGTGACTTGTTGCTTCATTGTTTTGGTTTTGTTTATTTTTATTTCCAGTTCTACAACACGAGCTCATAGGAAACGTAAACAGTAACTAAACACTGGTAAGCATGCCGGCCTATACTAGGATTGTCCGACCCTTTCACCACCTTAATACATGTATAAAGTTTTACAGAAAAATCTCTCCCATGCTCATTCATTCAATGGCGTCTCTTCTGCATGTTTTTGTTGTTTTATTTTCATAGTTTGTTTAGGAATAGAATCATGTGAACACTTGATCCTTTGAGACAATTCCTCTTCTTTGACACCAATTCTCCAGCTTTAGAGAATTCCCCCTTCTGAAATCCTGCCCCACTTGCACGAAGAGTACAATGTGTAACTGTTACAGTGACTGTGGCCCTCCACAGTTCGCTGTGATGCAACTCATATGATCTTTCACACACACATGCAGTGGTGTTGGCCAGAAACGAGAAGACTGTTACAGTACTTTTTGCCCCCCCCCCCACCTCCCTTTCCCTCCCGCTGTTTGCTCTGCTGCCTTTGATTTTTTACACCGACGCAGTCATCTGGGCCTAAACTTAGCGCTCTTCCTCCCTCCCCTTCACACTCAACATCCATGCGCTGGTAGCTAAGCGAAGAATAGACAAGACAAGGCTAGTAATCCCAACCAACCACCCGCCAAGCGGCAGAAGTGCATCAGGTAAAAACCTGATGAGCTGGTCGGGAAAATGTACCTGATAAGGAGATAGTGTAACTGATAAGCATATCAGGTAAATGAACTGGATAAATGGAAAGTTTAATTAATTAAGTTGAACGTTGGAACTGGTTATCCAAATTAAGATCCAGATTTCCAGCATTAATATCTATCTATCTATCTATCTATCTATCTATCTATCTATCTATCTATCTATCTATCTATCTATCTATCTATC
>JBCEWB010552481.1:0-18591 GCA_039654565.1 Peronia peronii | reverse complement strand
CTATCTATCTATCTATCTATCTATCTATCTATCTATCTATCTATCTATCTATCTATCTATCTATCTATCTATCCGTCAGAGACAGACAGGGAGACAGACAACAAGGCAGCAAGTTAGGAGAACAGGCAGATTTTGTTTATAGAGAATAAATGATTTATTTTTAAAAAGAAAAGTTTTCTCTGAGAAGACTGACAGCGTGTATCATTATGGACGCCATCTCACATAGGCTACCAAAATAGCCCTGACGAACGGGAAAATGTCAGCAGTGATAGCGCTGCCATGCCAACAGAGAAGTCGGATGTATGAAAAAAAGAAGCTCGACTACCAAGCGCAAAAACAACACACAGCTTTGTCATTTGTGATATGTCATATTCTGTCTCAGTCTGTAGTGTGTTTTACTGGACCACTCGCATGAAGAGACAGACTGGGAAAATATGATGTTTGAACTAATGCAGTGAAATGCTAGACTTTGCTAGATACTGAACTGAGTGATGTTGTGCTGCACCGATCATCACATTTGCTACAATTTCGTATAATTCCTGAGATTCACCAAGGCAGTTGTAATGAAACTCACGTTGAATGTATGTTTTTAATGTTATCCTTTTACAACAGTGTTCACATACTGAGGAAGCTGTAGGTCTGTAATAGGAATCTATGTTGTATCTGTATAAAAAGATGTAGATCTATAAAAAAAAAAAGGGGGGGGTGGGGAGGAGGGGGGATTCAGATCGTGAATACTAGCGACAGGCCATGACTAGGATACCCGTATAGGTATTTGATTTGAACTAGACGTCAAATCATACGGAGGTAATTGAAATGCAGGTTTATAACCAAGATTCTTACACAAAATAGAGAATATTTTATAAGTCATTGCTGAAACATAATAATGAGAGTGTGAAGATCTGCACGGGAGTTATCAATGAAAGTGAAGTTATACGTATACCTCTGTGGCTGGATGAATTAATGGATGTATAAGTGAGTGGGTGAGTGAGTGAGTGAATAAGTGAGTGAGTGAGTGAGTGCATGAGTGCGTAGGTGAGTAAGTAAATGAGTGAGTGAATGAAATGAGTGAGTGAATGAATGAATAAGTGAGAAAGTGAGTGAGTGAGTGTTTGAGTGAGTGAGTGAGTGAGTGAATGGACAAATTAATAAAATAATTTATGCGCAATATTATTGTTGATTATTATATCAGAGTAGTATTTCTGGCTTGCCAAGCAGTACCAGGATTTTAAAAAACAATAATATATCATCATATTTCAGTGGAGAACATGACAAGCCAGAAATCCCACAGGTTACTACTACGTAGCACGGAAGGAATGAATCAGAACTTTACTTCGAAAAATTTTGTTCTGGATTTATTGCTATTTCTAATCTTCATTCTCTCATGTTCAGGTATAAGGTTGTGAGATGCAGACAGAGAGTTGAAGCTGCAGACTCATGAGCCCAAAATGACAGCAGACCGTTTGACACTCGATATTCTCCAATCCCTGACGCCTTTTCATTCAGACGGCCATGACATTGTCACCAAGGCGTCACGTGACCTTCTCCTCAGCTGTATCAAAAGCGAGCCAAAGATTCACCGAGTATTCTTTCCCAGTTTTGAGACACCTCCTGGACTAAAGCTGGTAGAATTTAGAACTTTTCCTATAGAAACTTTAGCCTTGACATTCATTGCGGAAGTGATATCTAAAATTAAGGATCCATACAATTTTCACGGGACAATTAGTAAAGGTAAAGTGGAGGAACAGTTGCGGGAGATCTATGGCAGTTTGCATTGGAAAAAGTTAGGTAAGTATTGACTTTTCAGTTATTGTGTCAATACTAGGCTGCTACTGAAATCGGATAGGTGATGGTGCTTGTTAGTTATGCTGTTGATTCTGGTAGTTACAGATATATTGATAGATATGACCAAGAAATGCCAGTTGGTCATTGTTTACATTGATGAGAAATGTAAATGTAAATCACATCAAACATTATTAACTTTGATGAGAGATGGAAAGGTAAATTACATCAAACATTTTTTTGCATTGATGAGAAATAGACAATGATCAAGCATAACTATATTAATAAAGATAAATTAATATGAGTTATTTCGATATGAAGTTAAAATAATATTAAGGTATAATGACATTAGTTGCGAGAAGATAAGATAAGATGAGATGAGGCAAAGTAAAATAGGATAAGATTTGTTCGTTCTCGAGAAGCAATATCCGTTGAATTACATTGATGGGACAATGACCTAATGTTGAGTAATACACAGCAATAAAACCCAAACAAATGCATACATTACACTTTCACCAAGCACATAAACATACAATTTACACTCACTTTACACAGCATGCTGAAATACTACGACCAGCACTGAGGCACATGGAAATTTCAGGAATCATGGTTGGAGTTTGAACGGGTACATGTATTACTGTTGGTAGAAATGAAGTTTGGTAATGTTCTCGATCAGTTCCTAAGCACATGCCCACTTTTCTCAGGATATTTTACTTGATTGCAAAGAATAGAATGGATCATTTCGAAATAGTTTTAGCTTTTACATAAAGTGTCTCTAGATTTTAGAATTTTACCCCTTAATAAGTTCTCAATTTCCTCGGGTAATTTGATTCATTTTGTCATGCACTTTCTAAATCCTATCATTTTGTCTGTTCTGTGTGCATTTTCACAGTGTCCGATTTACAGAGCGAAAAGTTGTGAGAGCGTATCTGGTGGATTCAATAAAGATATGAATATGGGATGTTAGCTCTATGTTAATTGTATGTTAACTCTGGAAATGTCAAAAGCCAATTCGCTGAAAGTGACTGTGATTAAACTTTGCATTTCAATGAGCCTTTTTTTTTCAGTCAGCTAAGTTACTTTCCCTTGCCAAGTAGTAGAAGTATAACATAAGCAGTGCAAAGAAGAAAATCGCCTTTTTTCTTGTTATTTGAAATATGCAAAACAAAATGTAAAACAAATAAGCAAAAACAACATTTATCGCCTGGGGAATTCTTCAGAATTTTCCGTTTTCTCATCGTTCCAAATAACACGGGAAAAAAAGTGATTTTTTCCTCTTCTTTACATGGCTTGTGTTATACATCTTGTCCTTGGCAAAAGGGAAGCAATTTAGCTCACGGTCAAATTGACAATTACTGTCTAAATACTGTACAAATCAGTTGTATATTATGATGAACAGTGGCATTTAGACGAACTTTCATGTCTTATAATGATATCTTTATGAATACAGTCCACTTTCAGATAAATTTGATTGAGACGTTTAGGGTTAAAACATGTCATTGGTCAAACGAAATCCAAACGCGTATTCACTTTTCAGTGGACTGCAATTTATAACATGATCTGCAAACTTAATGTTGAAAGGTGTTTCACTGACTTCAGTGCTGTCTTTTTTTTTTTTCTCAGGCTTTCAACTGTACACTTTGCTCTATCCAGACGTGGTCAAAGACTCCAAGACCAATGTGAGATTGAAGGACTACATGGGCTCAGATGGGTGAGAGAACGTAAACACTTGTCATTTTATATACAAACTTTCCTACTGATTTTGAACAGCTGCTAATATAAGGCTTACTAATATCCTGGGATATGTGTTTTTTCTTTTTCTTTCTTACTTAATTACTTTCTGTCTTTCTCTAAAAAGACCAATATGAGATTGAGGGCCCCGATGGGTGAGAGAACGTACCAATTATTCTCTTACAAACAAACTTTTCTACTGATTTTGAAGGGCTGATTATGGAAGACTCACTAATGTCAGTGTGAGGGTCGCCGGGGGGGGGGGGGGGGGGGGGGGGGGGGGGGGGGGGGGAGGGGTGGATGTTTTTCTTTCTTTCTTTTTTCTTTTCTTTCTGTTTATCTCTCTTTCTTTCTCCCCCTCTTTCTTTCCATCTGTTCATTTTTCTTTTTTTTCTTTCTTCCTTTTCTCACTTTCTTCTTTTCCGTCCATATTTTTATTCTTTCTTGTTTTATTTCTTTTGTTTAGTTCTTTCTTTTTCTCTGTTCTCCGCCTGTCTTTCTTTTTTTTTCTATTCTTTCTCCTTTTCCCACTTTTTTTTCTAGCTTTGTCTCTATTTTTTTTAAATACACATTTATGTCCTGAAACTACTCGTTACAATATAATAAATTAGATCCCTTGTCTTGTCAGTCCTCTTCTCTATCTGGGAAAGAAAATAACCTAGCCGCTTGCCATGCAATCTGTTATTTCCTATACACTAAGTATTGCGACCAGGTAGTGAAAATGGACTCAGAGATCTAATTGGGATCAGGGTTTCTTATTTGACCAATTAAATTTCATCATTTGATTTGATTCGGGATAAGGGATTAGACCTTGTTGATCCTAGATGTCGATTCCAGATCCCAGAAGGAAGAGTTCCACAACCTATCAAATGACTTCAGGAATATTGTGATGAGGATTAGACTTAAGGTTGGGTTATATTTTGGGTTAGGGTTAAGGTTAAGTTAAGAATTAGAGTGCGAT
This sequence comes from Peronia peronii, assembly GCA_039654565.1. Taxonomy (NCBI): domain Eukaryota; kingdom Metazoa; phylum Mollusca; class Gastropoda; order Systellommatophora; family Onchidiidae; genus Peronia; species Peronia peronii. Next base: position 14,117 of record JBCEWB010552481.1, on the reverse strand, counting down.
ACATGTATATGTTCAAGAACGCTGGAATAATGAATTACAATAGTAAGGCCCATTGACAAACCAGAGCCTCGTCCTACTTTAAACCTCTGTGAAATATCTGTTTGAGATTTCTGTGGGCAAAGCCCATCAAAATTCAGCAATGAGGATAACGATAATAATGCTCATAATATATCGGTTACACCATAGCTTTTCCATATTTCCTGAAGAATGCCCATTCTAGTTCAGTCTGCAATTAACTGGTAAAGAAAGATACCGACCTAGTCTGAGGTCAGGACACTCAGAGATAACACCAATATCTGTCAAAACAGTTCAATGTCAACATGACTCAACGATTTATTGCCCCATAAAGACCATAATCTGATAGATTACATAACCTCTTTAAAAAGTCAGTCACCGTGGTTTGAGGTCATAGGACCAGTCATAGGTGGTTTAAAGAAAACAGGGCCAGTTCTAAGCATCATTACCAGTGCCACATCACCAAGCAACAGCTTGTTGTGAGGCTGGTAAATACTGGATATTGTTTATTTATTTGTTTTGTTTCCTGTACTTGTTTGTATACGTGTGGGCAGATATTTTGTGTAAGGTTTGAAAGAGTAATAAGGTTATTTTTAACCAGCCGTATTATTTCTCTTTGCCAGACATAGCGGGTGTTGAGCAAGCGGTGTAAAAGAAGAAGAAAAAATCTACTCTTGTGCGCTTTGTTTGAAACGTAAGACTTGAAAAATTCCTCAACAATCATGGCGTAAGGAAAACGTTTTCTTCTCGAACCGTTTTGATAATTTCAAAAAAAATTTTAAAAAAAAAAAAAAATATATATATATATATATATATACCGTTGGCAATGTGTTACAAAGCGCTGTCCACAAAACTTATGAAAGTTGTTTCTTTGCTTTATTCACTTCTTCAACTTGTGTTTATGTGCTCATTAAAAATATGTTTAAAATTTGTCACGAGAAGAAACACAAAGCCCTAACGCCTGAATCCACCCTTAGTCGGATCTTACAAAACGCTAACCTACAAGTAAGCTGGCGATGCAGGATAGCATACTTGTAGGTTAGCGTTTTGGTCATTTTCTTTTGTCCAGTCTTGGACTTGGTTTGTTTCGTCTTTCAACCTCCTTCCTGGTGGTTATCTCGATTTTGTTCAGTCACTCAAAGCGCAAACTCACAGTGATCTCAGCGTGTCACTGGATATTGATCGCAGAGCAGTCAGACAATTTCTTCATTCATGGCATTGTCGTCAGATCTGTTCGAGTACTTGCAGCGTGATTGATACTGGAATTACTGTATTTTCGATCATATTTTCCGTTATAGTTCAGATTGTGTCTGGTCATGTAAGCCAGAACAACTAATGAAAACTTTTCGACCAAAATCCTATGCTGAAAAACTGAAGAGATTTTGATTTACTGTCAGAAATAAAGCATTTAAAAGCGCAGTTTTATAATGCGCGCAAAGTGAATCTTAAAGTAGAGCATTTTTCTCTGAGCAAAGAATGCACTTGATAGAGCTGTCACTTTCATTGACTAAACAATCGAAAAAAAAAAAAAAAAAGAGAAGTAAAAATCAACAAAGAGTAGATCTATTAAATGTGAATTTGTGATAAAATACAAATCTCAGATACAGAATTATGTCTTGATGACACGGGAGAATTGTTTGTTTATGCTTTTTTGAAATGTTACGAGTCATACGGAGATCTAATTCTTTTGAAAATCATCTTTGTTCCTCTAAACTACCACATCTCAAGATGCACCAATCATGATTCCTGGGAATTCCTTTCTGATGTAGCAACCCAAACTTCAATCGCTACGACTAAGCATCTTCCTGCATGTTAGACCATTGGATGTCGTCACCAATTTTTGGGAAACACATACGAACCACGGGCCAACGGCTGTGATGGAGACCAAACAGCAGGACGACCTTCTTCTTGTGATGAACTAGATGATGCAATACCAGATTGGGCTGATATCAGAAACATCGCAAATATCGTCAATTTTAAAACACAAACGAGCAGGTCAACCTCCAAGCGCTGCAGAGAGCAGAAACAGAGATGTAGTAGGAGAAACAAGCTTCGTTAGAATCGCATAGTCGACAGCTCAGCAAAGGTATAAGACCGCATAAAAGTCAATATCCAAGACAGACTAATGATATTGTAGGAAATCTGTGACTTTAAGCTGGGGACAAAAAGTTTCTAGTGAGAAATTTCCAGGACAAGACTTCGGTGAAGAGTAAATACACAGCAGTAGAATCATCAAGCAGATCAGGAAGGAAGGAAGAGGAGATGGAAGGAGAAGAAAAGAAGGATACAGGGAGATGGAAGGAGAAGAAATAAAGAAGGATATAGTGACAGACTGTCATTTGAGGTCAAAGGTTACTGTTCACACACTAAAACATTAGCTGTCCGGCTGTTGTTATTTATCCAATGCGCTACATTGTCCATGTTCGAAAGTACGATAATTCTATCTAGTATCCTGGTCTTCTGCTTCCAAGAGGCTTCTTTCATTTTTCTATTTACTTCCCCGCCTTTATCCCTGCTAGTATAATCCAATCACAGAATGTTGTATGCTTTAAGTCTTCCTTTGATCCATATCTTGTCTTCCATAAAACTTTTTTTCCCTGTTTACTTCCTCTCCATTATCCAGAGACTGTGCACTTTCACTGCTAACCTAGTATAATCCAACTGTAGAATGATGCATGTTTAATTCCTCCTAGGGTCCATGTCTTCTGTCTTCTAAAGTGCTACGTTTGTTCGGTTAAAATTCCCAGTCATAATTTGATTCTGCCAATTGCCTTTGTAATAGCACAGCTAGAAAATGCGTCGTGTCTTTTTCTGCTTGAGTTATTCACACTACACAGGTCACCTTTCAGTTCTGCTGTTTTCGAAAACTCTTTGCCAGCTTAAGTGCTAGACACTCGTAGACCTTTGACAAAGTTAACCAACAGCTCCATTTGTGAAAAATATATTCTCAAACTTAGACTTTTCTCGTGCAATCTTTTCTTCTACACGCAGTCTGCTAAATAACACGTTCAACTTGAAAGATGTGTGAAATTGCAGATTGAAATAAGTTCACCCTGTTGTTGTTGTATTGGTATTGCTATTTATAGTCGAGGGCTATTTAACAGTTATTATGGTACGTCAAATGTGTTTGAAATATAGTGGAAAAAGAGCGATTGTCAGGCATTGAGGCGATATACCAACATAGTGGGCTAAGCTATCCAGTTCACGAATAGTCAGACATGGAAAATGGGATGGCATCGTGAACTTAGTGTAACATTGTACAATAATTAGCAGTTAAATTACTCGGTTGTGTACCATAACAATTTCAGAATTATAAAAATATGCAGCAAGTCGCACTGAATGAAATGAGCTTAAATATGGTAGAATTTTGTCCAACAGAGAATTTAATATCTTCACATACCGATGTTCATAATTTTTCCAGCCACCATAAAGTTGCACAGGCAGGAACATTGCGGCATATAAGCAAAACCTTTCGGGTCTGTGAGTACATAACAACCACTTTGGGGGAATCAGAGAGAAAGAGAGAGAGAGAGAGGAGGGGCGAGAGAGAAAGAAAAAGACAAGGGACCAAGAGAGAGAGAGAAGGGGGGCGCGAGAGAGACTGGACAAAGAGAGAGAGTGGAGGGACAAAGAGAGAGAGAGGCGACAAGAGAGAGGGAGAGTGAACAAGAGAGAGAGAAGGAAGGGGCAAGGAGAGGACAAGAAACAGAGAAGGAGGGGCAGAGAGAGAGGGCACGACAGAGAACGGAAAAAAAGAAAGAGGATGGTCGAGGTAAGAAGTGGGAAAGGCAAGCGAAGTAAAGAATGGCATGCATTACTTTTACTCAACTGAAACATTTACACTGTTATTAAGATATACACGCCGCTCTAACATGATGTGTTGTGCTCATCACCTTTGTTTCTTACAACAGGAACCCCAACTACAAAAAACAAGTGATAACGATCATCAAGGACGCATTCGAATTAATAACCTCTCAGCCGTTAGCCTACGACAAAGAAAGAGAGCTGTAGGTTTTAGGGCTTTCTAACAGCGTGAAAATTGGATTCCACAAAATGGAGAGAGAGGGGAAACGGGAAAGCGAGACATTTTTTTTTTCTTAATTACAAATAATTATGAAAACGTTCATTGAATTTTATACTCCTACACAATAATTGTCTAAGAGGTAGTGCTATTTTTTAACACAATGTAAAATTGGTGTCCTGTGTTTGTAATACCATGCTGACGATGTAAAATATTATGGCCCCAGTCATTCAAGAGGGAGATAAGTCCAAATGATAGACCTTCTGTCTTACCCATAGTTGCCTCCCTGGAAAACACTAGAGACGACACGGCGACACGGTAATTTGGAATGTACAAGTATTATTGATTTTTATTTTTCCCTCTATTTGTTCTTGGTTGTTTTTTATTCATCTTCCATAATATTTTCATTTCTCTTTTTGTTCACCGACCATTTACCTTTATGTAAAGTGAGCCATTAAATGTACAGCGATAATTCTCTGTGATCATGGACGAGGTCTGGTCTTACCAGGCTTACTTTTATCTGGGAGAGAAAGATATGGGATCATGTTCAAAGTGTAATTGTCGCTTTTAATTTGTCCAGCTAATTCTGTTATAGTCATGATGGCCCGATAGCTTCTGATAGGACCTAACAGTAAAACTTCATCAATCGTCATCCTCGATGAAAAGTAATTGGTACGTTAGGCGGATTAAGCCATTTTCTTATTGTCTTCTACTAGAGTCAGTGACATGGTCACTTGAAAAAAGTAACGAGGGAGCAGGGGGAGAAGAGAAAAGAGGGGAGGGATGAAGAGAAGGGGCCACTTAAGTCTGAACTCAGGCATATTTCACATTGTATTATTTGGCTCTTCAATGATGTCTGATTTTTTTTTTTGTATGATAAGTGCATAGGCTAAAAGGTTAGGTACCTCATATTATTCAAATAATGTCTTGGAACTCTTCATTTCACACAAATTAAATCTACTGATTTATTCCAGCATAGAATCTTTATTGTACACGATATTTGTGTGTTTATGTCATAAACAAAATTGTCCATGTTCCTCTACATTGGTTAAACCATAAGCACTTATTATCTTGTAAGCCATTCTGCTTTAAGACACATTGAGGATGTTGTATTGTGTCTATATTCAATCCTCCGTCCATGTCAATTCAATAGTGTAAGAATGGCCACTGTATTGTCCATGTCCCACAGCCATATCTGGGCTGAGAAGCTGCTTGCTCGGATGATGGAGCCAGGTTGGACCAAGGGCTATCACCAGGCCATAGTCAGAGGGAAGATCACAGAGGAGATCTACAACAGAGAAATGAACGCTCTCTTTGTCAAACTGCACCTCCTGGACCCGCAGTCGGTCATACCTGCCTATCAGTTCATGTTGAATCAGAAGGGTAAGACATATTTTTTTTTCTTGTCCTCATATCCTCAACATCAACATTTTCGTCATCATTATTATCAACATCTCCATTATTTTACGAAAAATGTCTTAAAATTAAGACGACTGTCTACGGCAACTAATCAAATACATATCACCATCACCACCGTTACAGTGCCTATCTTTTTTTTTTCATCAGAAAGATAAGGTGTACATCCTCAGTCCTTGGTCCTCAAGCCATCATCATCACTATCATCATCATCATCACCATCATCATCATTTTATAAAATTCAGGGAAAGTGGAATTGCCATACTTGTTTTTCAGCAAACACCATCTCACATCGAGTATGAAGACAGGAGAGTTCATAAATAGAAGTAGAAATGCAGAAATAGAAATTATAGAAAGAAGCACTAGGGTCATGCAACGTTATGGTCGCTAAGGAGGTCGCCGGTGCATATCTGCTGGTCACCAGTGCGAACAAACCAGAGCTTTCCAATTTCAAGGGGTCCTGTATTGGGGTCACCCTCAACATTTCCAACAGACAGATGTCCCGAGGCAGGCTCAGAGCATCACGTGCATGTTTATTTGTTAGCAGTGAAACATTAATTTACTAAATATGTCATCGAGCGCAGAAACCATGAACTCAAGATAAGGACCACCCTGTTGTTTTCAATCTGGTTAGAACACATTGAACTTTAGGAAAAGGGCTGAATCTTTCCACAGGGACTATAAACTCTGATTTCTGTCTGCATCAAAGGTTTTCAAGTCTGTATATTTTGGTATCATGAACCAATTAAAAGACAATTACTAACACTCAAAATCAAGGACACACAATACAAACGTCATTATTTTTTTTCATTTCCATGTACCTCACTCACTCTTTATAGTATTACATTTCCGATATTTCCTTCCATAATTTTATCTCCTACGGAGGATAGGCTCTAAGATCGAGTTCTAGCATGCCGAGAACTGCGCACAGTATCGTGGCCTGTAAGAGGCAGCCAGTGTGGCTAGGATTAGCTCAGAGCAAAGTCCACCCGGCCCGTCGTCTACTAGCCCAGCTGGAGTGTTGGACTCTGCTCTGCTGACGTTAGATACAAGCAGAACTGATAATGAACTGCGCACTGGACTGATACAAGACTCGTGCGAGATAACCGCCTCCAGGGGGTTGAAAGATGTATATAGACCGTACCAGACTCGTGAATAGGGATATCAAACAAGCTAATTGTCACATCGCCCTCTGAGATTGACAGGTGCTGCCCTGCGTTTCCACTAGTGAAAGGAAAATCTTCAAACTCACTCACCCGTACTTTTGGTCTAGATATTGTTTATTAAGCAATATCAAATCTATACATGATTGTGGTTATGGCAGGGTGGAAAATCTTTAAACCCACCATAATATCGTCTAGGTTATTTGTTGAACAATTAATGTCAACATTATACGCAAATATGATTTTTTTTCCCTTCAAACTCAACAAGCACATGAGATATCATTCGTTAAATATTGTCGAAGCAACGCACAAATAAATTATTGTCATGGGTTATGATTGTGAGAATGTTGCAAATATAGTTGTATTATATGTAAGAGTCTTTGGCTAGCATTTTGTTTGTTCATTGAATAAGACTGATGGCTATTTATGGCCTCGTTTTAAGACTTACATCTAAAGGATCCGGTAGCCCGTTGGGTCGTGGGTGAACTATTGGGGAGCTTTGTCTTGACAATTTCATTTTTCGGTTTTTTTATGTGGAGCTGGGTCGTGGCAAAGCTGACGTTAGTCCACTCTCTGATGTTATCAACCCATTTCTTCTTCTGCCGTCCTCTTTCTTTCATTCCTTCTACTGTGTCTTGGAGGACTTTCAAGGCTAGTCCATTGGATCTTGAAGTATCATTGAAGTTTTCTCATTAGCCATGGGTTCTTGATGCTGTATAGCTGATGCCCAGGACTTTACGATGGCAGTGTATCTCCAATACTGACTTTGAGCAAAGTTCTTTCCAGGTCATTCCATGACTTTTCTTTTTTCCAGACAAACGCTCATCTTACTTTTTTGTCCTTTTGCTATTTCCTTCAACCGTTTTCTTTGGCACAGACAAAATGTCCTGCTTACTGGTCAAATCTTTATGTCAACTTGCCGAGGTGGTGGGATTGAAAGTACAGGTCTATATGTCTGGCAAAGGGAATCTCATGCAACTGAAATGTGGCTTTGGTAGGTAACAAAGCATCGGTCTAGTTGTGACATTCGCTGACTAAAAGCTGGATGGATTAGCATTATTATGACACCTCCAAACGACTAACTAAGTATTAGTCGCAGATTAGAGATGATGACGATGGTGATGATGAAAACGACTCAGAAAGCGAAATAAACAGGACACAATATTAGATGAATGGAAGGAGAAGACAAATGTTAAATGATGAGCAATATTTCTGCTCACGGCTCCCCTTGACTCTTTCTGCTCTTCCTCATCTTTCTCCCTAACGTCAACGGACCCCAACGTCAAATCACAGCCGTGAGTTCAAACAAAGACTGCCCATGTAAATTGAGAGCTTGCATTCACTTACACAGTCACTCATGTCACAATGAAACTGATTAATGTGTGGCTTTTTGCTTTCAGTCGTGGACAGTCCTATATTTACTCACGTATAAAGTCTGCCTCTGGATCAACTTCATCAACAGACTTCATCAAGAGCATCCCGTATTATTCTACGTTTAGACTTTTTTTTTTTTTAACATACTCGAGTAAATAGCAGAGAGAGCTGACAATGTAAGGAAATCAGGCGTCAGGGGCAGAGGGCGAGCAAAAATGGGTGGGTGGGCGGAGTGGAAGAAATAATGATGAATAACCAACTATTTGTTATCGAAGCCACACACCAGCTGGTCCAAGAAAGACAAGTTCATCTCCCTCGACTTTTAACGGCATAAGTGAAAAGACAAAACAAACAAACTCATTCTCTAAATATAAACAAACAGAATTTAAAATTGCTAAGCTGAAAAACACCAACGCTCAAAGATGCAGTTGCATATTGTCACATAAAAAAAGTAACAAAATGTTCATATGTCAGTATGTATATATATATATATGTTCAGGCAAAAACGAGCCGTGTACTTAAACCACACACGTGGATATAACAACCTTCATAATCGAAATAAAGTTACGATTAAAGAAATGATTATAACCCATGAATCTTTCTCAGATTGCTGGTGTGCATTCTTCTGTGTCAGAAAATTGTTAAAGTAGCTCAGCCTTTTCTAAAGTCTGGTCTATCGTCGCGCTTTGTCTTTGCCGCTCACTGTGTCTTGACTTCTTTTGATGCTAACCAAAAGCCTTACATCTAGCCCGAGGAGAAACCAGGGCATTTTTCCATCCTGAGACGACAAAGTGGGAAACAGCAGTTCATGTTTTCGCAAACCAGAAGTGTATCATAGAATAGTTCAACTATCCGGGGTCAGGGGTCATGTGCAACATTAATATACAAAGATGACTCATGTACTAAAAAATTATTCAATTATTGATCATAAATATGATATTACATGTCTGTACTTTATTAATCATAACGTCCATTCTGCTTTGTTAGTGCACGAGTACTTTTAGTTAAACGAATTTAGGCAACAAACCACAAAAGTACATGAAGTAAAATTGTCTTCTCTTTGGCAACGGTGAGTCGCTTTCTGAAGGATCTAGGCAAGAAGACAAGGCCACAAGCCGTCCTGAACTTCTTACGTGCAAAAGGCCTCTTTTCCATTTTCTTTCTTGTAAAGAAAAAGCCTGAAGCATCAAGGAAGACAAAATTCAATTTTTTTTTTTAAGGGGGGGGGGGGTTAAGGGGGAGGGGGGGGGGGAGGAGGGGGAGGTAGTTACGGGAGGGCTAAGAAAAGGAAGAAGACAAAGAAAAAGAAGAAAAAAAAAAAGCAAGAAAAAAAAAGGGGTGGGGTATTGATGGGAAATGATCCATGAGTTTTTTTCAAGTGAGATTTTAATTTGAACTTTCCTCCAGATGTTAGGCAGCACTGGAATCAAAAGGATAATATCACATTTTAGCACATATGTAATAATACCGTTGTAAAGCAATGTCAAATTCAAACTATAATAATAATACATGCTTAACACTTTTGCCCTAACAGTTGATATCTTGGCTCTAAGCGCTTTACAATCTATTATTACCACCACTGACTCAACGGAGAGACAGACATAAAAGGGGCATACAAGGCGGCTGCCAGTTATCGCTCAAATCCTTATCTACTTATTGGTAACAATCACAACAAACAAACAAACAAACAAATAACAAAGGAAAGAGTTTGGGGGGGGGGGGGGGAGGCTGCAGGGGAAATTTGCGAATGAGATATTTCGAGAAAAGTCACATGACCGAGGCTTTTCACCCACACGATGATTTGCTTACATGCTCTGCGCCTGGCAAACAAGTCTTGACGAGTGAAAGGCTTTCAGACATGTTACATCATATAAACAAAGCCACATGTGAGCGATGGTTCCTCGGTCATGACTGTGACTGATGTCGAACTCCCTCACTGGTTTTGTAGAATATTTTTTAGGAAATCCTGGATCATATTAATACCTGTCTTTCATTGACTCATTCATGTTCAGAATATTGTCATCACCGTATAATATATAACATTAGACTTGGAGTGGATTTGGAGGAGGGGGGAGGGGAGGGGGGGGGGGCAATAACCAAAGGAAAGGATATCAGTTCAAGTGATCTAGAATTGTTCTGTCCAGCGTTAAGGTTAATGTACTTATTTCATATCTTCCAGTGTTGTTTGGATGTTTAACATCATGACTTGCAACGTCTTAGAGATGCCGGGCGTCTTATTTATTGATGTTGTTTTTGTCAATATGGAAAACACCCAGCTATGAACAGTCAGCTCAATATCATTGTTCAGCTTATCAATGTAACAGCAATGACAAACACGACATTTAAAAAAAATGGCATATCTTTTCTGTGCAGTTTAAATGGAAGGACCCGATATAAAATATAATGAAATTTCATCACCCATCTCACTAAATGGTGTATCATTACACACAGCTCGAGGTGAGATCAAGATAAATTTTGGAAAGTAGTCGTTATACTCACAGAAAGAGTTTATGTGGTCACAAATTCAGTTCTTGTAAATGAAATAAGAGCTACTAATACACCGCTTCGTGTGGTTTCCGTTATGCACACGTAGAGGACAATATAATATCAGATCAAAATATAAAGAAAGAAAGATAGAAGGAAAGAAAAGAAAGAAAGAAACAAAAAGAAGAAAGAAAGAAAGAAAGAAAGGAAGTTTTACGTACGCTCGTTCGTGAGCTTGGCGACGATTTGCGCCATAGTTAGAAGTCCTATTTCAGCTTCCAAGTGACCATCCAATGATATTTTCACTAAGAAATGATCGTGGTGAAAAAAAATGATCGCAGCATAGAGTGTTGTAATAATAGATGTTTATAAAAATCAGTGTTTTCATCTTGCCATGTTTGCAACAGTGGATGATTGGCACTAAATGTGGTGTTATAATGGATCGTCTGGGATGGTTGGCAATCATATATTTATACTTTGTGATATTGCATTGACTTGTGTTTTGTACTAGTAGATGGGTGGCACTGAATGTTTGTCCTTTACGATACTGCATGCACTGATGTTGGCGCCAGGGGACATTTGGCATTGAATATTTCTACTTTGTGTTTCTTCTCTGATGTTTGCACCTGATAATGATCGGCACTGAATGTTTGTACTTTGTGGTATTGCACTGATGTTTGCAGGTAGTGGACAATCATGGTTCGCACTGAATGAGGTTCGTATGGTGTGGTGTTGCACTAAAATGAAGTTTGCACCAAGCATGATGTTTGCACTTTGTGCACTTACGCTTATATAGTACTAATTCTGTTGCGTCTTCGAAAAACAACAAACCAAGAGAATTATCGATATAGAGAAAGGACTTATAGCTGCTTTCTTATTAGCGGAGTCTATGGGGTAACAACCTTAAGCAAACCATTTTTTTGTTATGACCACACACACACACATACGTACACCCACACAACTTATGTTTAGTTCGCACAAGTCATGTAATCTGTGAGTTCTTGGTCATCTGACCAGATTGAACAAGCCCTCAGAGCACTATCTGCACTAAGCTGATCGATGTGAATAACCTATATCATTTTGCAAATAGATGGAAATAGCGTTGACCATCCCCCCATTGAGAAAGATTATATATTTTATGAAATCAAAGACAGCTGAGGTCAAATGATACAAACCAGTCTAGTCTAATTACATGAAGTATCTAAAACCAGACCAACTTAGGTCTAAATATGATTTGCAGCTGGTTCGATCAGGTTCGATGCAAGTTATGTAAACTAATTTTGGTGGGTAACAAAAAATGTGCGAAGTTGAAAAAATCTATAATTGCTGCCTTAATATACATTGCTAATCAAGAGGTCGGTATTAAAGTTTAGGGTGATTTATTTATGTTCCTATACATTTTTTTTATACTGCTATCTCAAAAATGTGCAAAGCAGAAAAAAAAATAGCGGTAATGTGAACATATTAATATGGTTTGCTAATTTTGGCAGCTGTGCAAATTGGCATTAGAGTTTACATTCTGATTCTATTTATGGTTCCTGTGCGACTGTAAACTATCTCAGACTGGGGCTTCGGACAGCTGATAGTTAACCCTCTACAGGCATATTTGATACACATTTAGATCTTCTCTTAGCCCTTAACTTCGTCTGCAATCATCGGGACGCCTCTTGAGGAGCTGTGCACCAATGTTCATCATCGGACTCAGTAGTAGACCGTGGCTGGGTCTCCGCAAATATTTACTCTGTCCATTCCTGCATGTCGTCGGCCCCATCTTTTCTTCTGTCTGTCTCTTTCTGGCTTCCTATCTACTAATTTTCTGTTCCTCGTAATACACTTTAAGGAAGGCCATAAGATCTTCAATTTATTTACGGTTTCAGACAAAAAAACTGAGAGCTGAGGACGTGCTTTATATTGCGTACTTTATTTGAGAAAGTGAATTCAGGGGAGATATTTTTAATTCAGTCAGCACACATGATCTCATGGTTACGTCATAGATACTTAACTACTTGGGGCAATATTATATAATCAGTTTGTTTTTTTTTAAACAAGGACGGATTTCAGAGGTCAACAAAGCAATATTTATGTGACACTAAAACTGGTTTTAGGATAAGTTCCGTACAGCTATGGCATGAAATAAAATTCGATACCCTGAAAAAAATGTGCATTTGCGAGCAAATATTAGATGGCATAATTTGCATCTGTCACATTGCACATTCACCAGCTGTCAAGATAAGGTTGCACCAAATTGATGGAGGATTTAATGCTTTACCGCAGGACCTCCCGTGCCGACCCAGGCTCACGTTTATAGACATGTTCTGAACATCCAGTGCTCACGTGCTGATCGTGACCGCTTCATTTGTTTAACATATAAGTTGTCACGTGCTGACGCTCTCAGCACTTCTGTTCACATTGTGGAACGCACTAAACATAGAGCAATTGAAGACTAAGGTCAGGAAGAACAACAGATGTCCAATTTTCAATATGTTCAAGATTACGGTCCGTGTGTTTAATTCTCAGCCTAAACTATCCCCGCCTAAAAAGATCAGGAGATACAGCCACCGGTGTCCAGAACAATGGTTTGAATCAATAACTTCAACAAACTAAAAGAATAGGAAGTCTTTTGAAAACACAATTTCGGTTTTCTCCCATGTGTCAAAAGTGGACATATATGTTCCCTTGGTCTTCAGTTATGACAATATGGGTCACTATATTGCAGTTTTTCATAGCAACAAGACCAATACACAGCAAAACGAAAAGATGGAGTAGTTTTTTTTATGCTTTTAAATTGAACAGACTCGACACAATACGCCGTTGTTGGCAGTCTGATTTCAGCTTTCACATGCCCAAAGAATCTGGCCACATGGAAATACTAACCAGTCTGTCATTTTATCTTCAACAGCAAAGCAAAGACAGTTTTTGCTGATATATGTATTGTTATTTTTAGTAGATACCAGTGACACAGACTTATTGATACAACAGATTTTTTTCCCCATCAAATGGAACCAAAATAAACTAAATATCCACAAAAACGAAAGTTGTGTATTTTCAATTTTTATAAGTGGGGTGAGATCATACTACAAGGCTCATGCTACCAGGATGGTGGGAAAAGATATTTTCATATTTCGCAGACAGGTTACGTATGACAAGGCCCTTGTAACCAACGAACAGAAACATGAGCAATAGGTATAAGCACTTTACAATAAAATCATTGGAATATTCGAAAAAAATTGAGTGTTTGATTGTACTTTAGAACGAACGGACAATATAACAGAAATGCATATTTCTTCCATCAGCCATTTGTTTAATACATCTGTCAAGGTGTAACATTTTTTTCTCTTTTAGTTTTGTTTTTTAAAATTGTATTATTATTGTTATTATTATTATAATTATTATTATTATTATTGGGTCTGCTGTGTTTTGATTATATTTCTGATATTTTAATGCTCCGTGGGTATGTAAGTATGAATGTATGTTAAATTCAGCAAACGTGAAATGACTGACTGTTCTTTTGAAGACAAATAAGAATTATATTTATTCTTACTTGTGTAAAAATCACCTCTAAACAACGAAACCAGAGCAGACCATTCCAAACAAAACGCCATAAACAAAACAAACAAATAAAAAAAGCTTTCAACTCTGGACCT
>JBCEWB010552370.1:0-18591 GCA_039654565.1 Peronia peronii | reverse complement strand
TCCAAACTATTTAAGTGAGAATAAGGTGCAAGAGGAGGGGGAGGGGGAGGGGGGAGGAGGGGGAAGAAATAGAGAGGAATGGAAATATGTAGTATGTGTATGTGTGGTGGGTAAATAAAATGTGTGCCTCTATCCGTGATACGAGAGAGACAAGAGGGGAGATAGGAGACAAAGAGATCAATGTGAGAGATGGGCTGGGAGTAATGTCCTTACAACAGTCGAGTGGTAATAACAACAATAATTATTTGAGCAATTGTTTTCATGGATATGTAATGTGCGGGAATACCTGTGTCGGAGGGAGAGAAAATAGTGGGGAGGGAGATGGTCATCTGTGTAGGACTGGAAGACCTGGCCAGCTTGAACAGATGTGTGTGTGTGTGAGAGAGAATGGGATATATTTCAGCTTAGAGGAAATGGAGAGTGAGAGAGGAAAGCGAGATTATCGTGTAGAAAAGAGAGAGAAGGAGAAAGAGAGAGAAGGAGAGAGGGAGAGAGAGATTCGGAAAGAAAGATTTAGATAAATAGGTATGAAAGAGACGTTGGGTAAGTGCGATCGGACAAGGGTGGAAAAGAGAGTGTTCGTAAATGTATGCCTTCATATCTCTAGTAAACAGATTGGGAGGAAGAAAAGAGAGGGAAGGGGGATGAAAGAGAAAAAAAAGAAAAAGACAGTGAAGGACAGAGGAAAGGAGAGATTGATAGATACATTATCGTCACCTATAGATTTCTAGCAGTTGTGCCCAATTCTGAATGCTCAGCCCTTTGTCTTTCCATCTATCTGTCCATCTCCTTCTGTCCATCCCTATCCCAATAGCGATGTCCATTCAATAAAAAGTCCGTGTCTCACATAACTGTCACCACTCGCAAAGACGGATCATAAAACACGCTAACCTGCTCATCGCAGTGCTGACCCCTCGACATACCGTCTCCTTTAAAGGTTCTGAGTCACTTCCATCAACTCTCGAGAAACTAAGAATGGTGGTTTTGCTTGTTTATACATCATTTTCATTTGATCCTTTGAATTTTTAATTAATACTTTGAAATTACTCACCAAATAAGCTTAATACTTAGACACACTATAGAGGAGGCTTGTAGAGGTATGTATAATGATTACTTAATTCCACTCAGCTAGAAAATGGAGATAAAACCTAATAATTTAACCCTCTAGAGTCCACCACATCTTTTAAAACAAATTGATACCTGGCACTTTCACTTCTAATCCACAGTAAAATCAGTTATAAAGACTGCATATAGTTCCTTTCCAAGAATCTGTAATTATTTCCCCGTGTAAAATGTCTATTACTTTATCTTTCAGTGTTTTGAAGATTGCCTTTGTATTTATAATAATTATTTATAATAATTAATATGTGTCATATATGTCATGCTGGGTTTTAGAGGGTAAATACAGTACATCGGCTCTATCTAATTATCCAGTGAAGTCACGGCCGTCTCAAAAATAACAATTTATACTATAACATTTAACATGAAAGAGCATGAAACAGGACTGACGTAATCGGAGACAGATTTATTATGCTTGCATTTTTATAGTGTTAATTTTTTTTTTTTATTTGAAACGGGAGAAACGTCACTGGACTATTGAGGAACCGAAACTGACACGAAACGGGTGCACTTATGTTTGTGCCATAAGAGGATGATACATAATGTGAGGGGCGCTCAGTTTTTACCTGTTTGATTATCGTCTACAAGTGGGTCCAAATGTCAAGAAGCTGAGAGTCCCTGTGTGTAACACGCCTGGCTTAGCTGGCTCTAGCGGTTTCCCCTCAGCTGGCCCTGATACCACCAGGTCTGACCCTCAGTCACAGAGCCCGCCCTAAGCCCTGGCTAAATAAAAATCCCACCTGCGAGCACCTTGTGCCCTGTGCTTGAGTTCTGATTTTGTTGTGGTGTCTGTCTATCTGTCTGTCTGTCTGTTTGTCTGTCTGTCTGTTTGTCTATGACTGTGTCCCTTCTGAATACCGTGGATATCTACCGCATTTAATGAACCACATGGCACTGAAGTCGCAGTGTCCGAACGTCCAGTCACCGATCGAACCCCTAGATGTAAAATGAGATCGGCCAAGAGAATCGTTTTGCATGACCATGTCCATAACTAGTTTGACCATAAGAATAGGTGTAGATGTGTGAAGTGACGTCCGCGGTTAATCAAGAATGTTCTTGCGAAGAGAAAAAAAAAATAACCCAAGGAAACTCTGTTGTAGCGACGATAGCACGTTTATGATAGATAAGTAAGAAAATTAGTGAGTATGCATGCCAAAGAGTCGAGAGGCTGGAGATAAAATAGAGTTAGTGGGATGATTTCTGATCAGGAAGTTCCCAGGTGATGGCGTACCAGGTCAAACTGTTTCTGTGTGATATCCAGGCCTACTCATTAAGTATTATCACTCTTATCTGTTTTCTAATGAAAATCACAGGTACTATCTAGATCTACCTGTGTGAAGTGACAGGCAAGGATCACGAAGTCAGACTTTGATCATTGTCATCATCAGCACCGGCTTCTTAACCGCTATCATCTCAGTGTAATGAGCACACAGAGACTAGAACTACCGTAAATGTAGCTGTGATCTGGATGGTCCCCCGTTTAATCCCAAACCAAACCAAATTACACCAAACACAGAGTACAATGTTAACCAGTCCGAAATCATTTCATGATTGTGATAGTTTGTACGGTCATAAATTAATAGTATCAGCGCCAGATCTGAGAGTACAAAATCATATTGCGTTAACTGTTGAGCTATGGTATGTTGTAAAATCCAATCTTAAGCACAAAAATATCAGTCCTGTTCTGGACCAAAGATTTGCTCATCAAACTTTGTACTGGAGGCTCCTTTCAAAACCATCCGCGGGAGGCTGAAAGACGGTATCTATCCGTTAAAAAAAAAAAAAAGTACAAAAAATACCGAAAAACCACATCCTACTATTCGTGTTCTATCTCCTTCAGTATGAATTATTATTTCCTGAACATGAATGTTAATGTCGTCATAAGAACCTTACATCTCGAACAGTTTGTACTGACATTTTTAGCATAACGCATGAATGTAATCTGAAGAAACACCTAGAAAATCATTCTGTTAGATGAATGATCGCAATACCAGGTATTATTTATGACACAATGTAACGGTAATGCTGCTTTTATACCTCCCTCTTCCCCCTCTTTCGCCACAGTGATTTTGTCACCAAGATTGTCAGCACTGCCAGCCTTCACAATTGAAAGCATCTGTTGATAGAAACTGCTGTTCGAGTTGACAGTTTGATCTTGGGAATATGGTTCTGTTACATGAACAGGTGCTCCATTTTCATCGGTTTTATTGCGTGAAAATGTCGACACTTCTATTAAAAAAAAAAGTCGTCCAGACTTACAGGCAGACAGACTATCAGGATTGAGATTATTACGCCAAAGAAAGAAAGGGAGATGGCGGGAGATCAGAAAGCAGATGATGTGTAAATGAGGCTAACGGCTGCGTCTGTTGGCATCAACAACCCGCTGCATCTCTCGCTCTCTCTCTCTCTCTTAAGGCAAACATAACAACACCAATACACTTTTTGTCATCACGTCTTTCCACTCTTTAGTATCTTACGGTGGGCTGTCATGGGTATTGTGGCAAAGATATGGTGCCATTCACCCCCTTGTCAGTCGGCACAAACAAATCACTCCATCTATGATTCTTGATTAATGACTTGAATGTTGACAGCCTTTGTCTCCTTTGTTTCACTTGGCAATCGTTTATTTTGGCTCTTGCAGTTACACTAAACGTTCATCATACCGCCAGCTTTGAGATGGTTTAACGTATCATCAACGTTGGTTATCTTTCATCAGGAGTTACTTTATTATACCAACCCAGTTCTGAAAACTACGGCTTTTTATTTCTTTGTTCAGATCTAGTTTAGATCAGACCGAGAGAAAACCTGTCAAACATCTTTGTTTCTCTAGTTCTAACCTGCAATCGCTGATCAAAAAGGTTGTTGTTATATGACCTAGGCTCAAATTCCCTCCGGCACTGGAGGATGTTAGTACGGCGATATAAGACTTTTCCACACACTCGATGACCGATAGGAGCCACATATCTATATCTTCTGACCTTTCAGAACCCGGCCACCTATACCAGCATGGATATCAATATGAGGAGAAGAGGCTCGAAAGAAACTCAGTGCGAAAAGGCTTTATGTATAAGGGAAAATGATGGTATTCAAATTATTGTTAGGCATATAGAGGTTAACATTTGCGGATACTGAATGCAAGATGTTGTCTACTTCTTTGTTTGTTTTCAGATTGTTTGGGTCATCTAGAATTACTAAAAAGATAGAGAAGAAAGCTTCATCAAAGTGATACCGAAGGACTTTGTACTCTGAAAAAATGACGATACCACACTTTGGTACTGTTGTATTCATTAGTCCCACTCAGATGTCAGAATATGAAGTTCAGTAACATTTTGATCAAGAAACAAAATGCCAATCAGACTTCAACTAGCTGTTCTGGTGCAATATAGAATGGCACGATGATAGGCAGACAGATAGACGGGCAAATTACATAGACTGGCAAGCAAACTGCTGGGCCGGTAGAGAGAAGGACAAAGAGAACGCTCTGGCTTTGCATTTCTATGGCTTTGTTATCACACCCAGTAACTCTGTAGTACGTACTCATCCTAGAATTCAGTCTAGAGTCCATTCCTGGACACAAAGGTATGAGCAGCCACTGACTCTCCAGGTATGAACTACCAGAGACTGAAGCCCAAAGCTGGGGGCAGTGGGTGGACTAGCCCTGGTATGCAGGAACGATTTATTACTGGGGAACTTTGGTATCTGGCGAATGAACGCAGCCACTTCGGGCATGCATCCCTATCGGTGCCACCTACAGTCGTCCCAACCTTCCAAATAATAGTTTTCATGAAAAAGGAATTAGGTATCATTTCCTTGTGTTTCAGGAACAAGAGCGATGTTGATTTTGGGATTATTCATAAGGTAACGGTAAGAATGTAAATTATTGAATAAATGAATACCTTTTAAATAAATAAATAAATAAATAATGAATAAATAGTAAATAAACAAATAAACAAACAAAACGTTCAGAATAGATCGATGTGCATACCTTATTTCTTACTAACACTTCTAACATAATTACTTCAATTTTTTTACCATAAACTGGTGGGATTTTCCAGCTATCCCAGGTTTCTCATGAATTTTAGGGATATCAGAACTTTGCTTCCTCTTTAGAGTACTGATTTTGCGTCTGTGGCATACAGAAGGTTAAAGTAAAGCCGTTTTGCATTCCCTGAATTTTGGTGTCGACATGGCATCAGGCGGTGAGACGACATTGTTGACATAGAAGGAATATGTGGCGTTCTTGAGAAGTTGAGCGTAGGACGTGGTGTGCAGTGTAGCCAATACTATGGGCTGAAGTGCTCACCACAGACAGGCAGGCATTCTCCAGGTGATTAGATTCTTGCGGACAGACAGGCACTGCTAACCTTCCAGCTGTTACTATCTCTGGTGTGCGCCATTTGTCTGATAATGTCTGCACCTCTCATACATTCCTCAGATGGACTGACTGACTGACTGACTGACTGACTGATAATAACATCTCTGCACACCAGAAAGCGCATATATCAGTATAAAAGAGACGGACAGAAAATGGGAAAGCATGGTTGAAGAAAAGACACCAATAAATAAATAAACAAACGAATAAATAAATAAATAAAAAGTTCAAAGTAAGATCAAAATAAAAATGAATTGTTACCAGAACAGTGCATAAATCTTGTTTTCATGCTAACTGTGCGTTACGGAAATTCCCATTAAGGTAAATGTTTGAGTCGCCAACCTGGTTTCTGTGATATTACAGCGAACTGCCGACATTAATTATGACTCATCTTTTCTTTTCCATAAAGTATAATGTAATGGGCATTATCTGCGTCTTTCAAAAGGAACGTCACTGATGCCACCTCTTAACCGTTATTTCAGTTCAATACATGTGTTGCTCTCGGTCCAGTTCTGAATATTTTACCGGATGGGGGAGAGTTATTTATGTGGAATGTCATTTAGTTGGTATATATCTTTGAATGACAAAATCTGAATTTGAGAATAGAAATCATACTTTATGAGCTTAGTTTCATAAAGATTCGGGGCTCTAACCCGATCCTGATCAACTGAATGATCTTTCTTTAATTATTGTTTATTTCATACGGAAACTGATGCAGCTATCATAATACGAGTTCTCAGGCGTGACCGGGCCGATAGCAGTCATTATGGACAATGTCAGAGCAAACACATTCTGAGTTCTGTATGGCTAACCCAGTAACTGACAAGATGTGTTTTCAGTCTTCCTCAGTTACAGGATCAGTTACTGGACACAACTAGGTTGCAAACAATTGAATTGGTGCAAAGTCACGCTGTCCATGTAACCAAAGTGCAATCATTCACGTATCATGTTTGTGTCATCTCCTCAAAGCCGATGTTTTTGTCAATCTTAGTTGTTAACTCATTGTGTACGCGGCATAAAAGTGCTCAGTTTCTTGTTTCAATGAGCCATTTTTTTTTTTCGAATTACTTCCCTATATGGTCGGCACATGAGGAAGGAAACAGGCTTGAAAAAGAAGGAAAAAATCACCTTTGCTCTTTGTTTTTGAAACAGTTGTAAATGGAAAATTCTGAGCGATTTTTTAATACAATGAAAATTTTATCTTCTTATCATCATAATGTTTGTTTTCACAATGTTTTGTGCCCATGTTTCAAGTATGAGGTACGCTTTTCCCCCTTCTTTTTAATGCTTGTTTCCCTACCCATGTGCCTAGCAAGGGGCAGTAATTTGGCTGACAAAATGGGTACCAACGACCCATTATTCTGTTTTCATGTGATTCTTTTGCATTGAAGAAATGGAATTTGCCAAACGTAAATATGCCTACACAAAATGACAGCCTACTGTTAGAAGTTTTGAAGCAAGGGTTAATGGATTGTTGTTTGCCAGAATCTGTCAGCTCAGCACAGGTCCTTCAGGCCAGATGTCCTAAGAAGGACATATAAGAACAATGTCCATCCTGTGTTGGTCTGATTATTTTATCTCAGATAAACATCCACATCCGGTGTCTGTCTCTTTGTTTGTTAGCCCGGCATCTTGTCCTTAAGGCCTTGTTTACCACAGGCTTTGCCTCTGCTCACTTTGTGTGCATGATTGTTTGTTTGTTTATCTGTTTTTGAGGATGTCCGCGAGCTGTTAATACGGACCTTGCTTGTAGAAGGAGAAAAAATTCAGAAAAGGACGTCGGACACGTTTCGAGAAGACATGGGATTACGAAGAGAGAGAAATTGGCTGCAGAATGACAATAGTTGGGGTAAAGATGAAAGAGAAAAAGAACTGCGATCTGCCAGAAAAAAAAAAATTAAGTCTTTGAATAGAAAGAGAAAAATGGGCTAAAACAGCGAACATTGACTTTAAAGCAGCTTATTAATGAACTATAGGCATGTCGTAAAACAAAAACTAAAAATATCGTAATATTCTTTCGTTGGGCAATTTGCCTTATGTGTCCCAGACGGCATGCTATTGGTAACCTGAAATAGTATTGTTTGGTTCGGAGATTTACCTTATGTGGGCTACTACATAATATATGTTGTACTTTAGTCATATTTGGCATCGATGCAGAGTGTATTTTGGACATTGCTAGTAGTCTGTTTATGGTTGGAAACAAAATTTGAACGAAGGAGGGAGCGGTGAGAGAAAAGTGGTATAGATGAAGAAGGTTGGATGAGCAGGAAAACAAATACAAGGCACAGAGGAGAGATAATCGCCTCCAGGGTGGTTGAAAGATGTGTACAGAACGTACAGAGCAGAGCTGCTTTAGGAATGACTGAGGAAAAGAAACAGGATGGATGTTATGAGGACAAGGGCAGTGAAGATGCAATGATCATCGCTGTTTGTGGTGGAGGACACATCATGATAATAGGGATAATGATTTACTATGATTTGTGATAATGATTTAATGTTTATTTTATTGCCATGACGAAGAGCCGAGATAGTTCGAAAATTTGGCAAAGTGGTATCAACATCAATATCGAGTTGTATATATTGCTGTTTGCTTTTTCTTAAATGTGTTTGGTTAACTGCTGGTTAAATAGTCGTCTTATATTTATAAAATAATAGCGATAATGATGATGATGATAGTAGATTCTAATAATGGAAGTTCTCTCGCTGATCTAATCTTATATACTCCAGAGTGCCCATCTTATTTATACAGCAAGTTCTTGCCACGACTCGGGAAATAATACTATTCGTAGTTTATTCATGCAAGTCTTTAAACATATCATGTTCGGGGTATGACATACACGTAAAGTGGCTATTCACTTTAGCTAATTGCACATTGGTGGATTCAGTAAAAGTGTGGTCCGGTCATTCTTTGTCACAAATGTTTTAAATAGACTAGTGTATGAGATCAGTTTGTATCTAGATCATCTGTCTGTCTGAGTTTGTAATAAGTGGCCTCAGATCCAAAGAAAGATAGTGTACTGAATCTGCAAACCGAATCCCGGAGTTCACACGCCATTTGCCTATTCCGACCGGTAACACTGTGCGGTTGCATATGAAACATTGAATGTCTTAATTTTGTTGGAAAACAGAAAATGTGTAATTAATACAGTATTTTGTAAGATTCTCTACAGTGAAAAAAAAAGACATACATTCTGGGCCTGTTTCACATAATTGAGTGATAGAGGAGAAGATATGTAGGGAACGATATTTTATTGGAATGGAGTTATGGATGGTTAACAAGAGTTTTTTCTAGGTTTGGAGAGATGGTTCGGGATGGGGGGGGGGGGGGGGGGGAATGAGGGATTTGTATAGAGACGGAAGTTCGGCCGAAGTTCATAACCTTTGGCATTTCCTGGAACTGAAGACCTGTTGGCATGAACGCTATGTGATTCATGTCTCGGTGGTCTGGGGTAAGAGGTATCGCTGACCGCTGAATAAGTGGAGACAGAGAAGAAATAAAGAGAGAAAGAACATGAAATAGAGAGAATAATCGTTGACCAAAAAGAGGAATGTGCAGAGGCGAATGAAACCAGGCTACAGGGGAAGACAATGGCGATGACAGAAAGAGAAACAATGAGACTTTTAAGTAAGAGGAGCAATACACGTAGAAATGAAATGGAAACAAAAGAGATAAAAGCAATGATGAGAGAAGATGCCTGCGCTATCTGAACATAACCGGCGTATTATGTCCGGCCATTTGGTCTGCCATCACTATGATATAGCTGGAATTTCCTGGCGGAGACTTCCTGTCTGGCCGACCAATAGCTGTGGAGATTCCCAGAGTTATCTTCCTTCCTTCAGCACAGGAGAGCGGAATTCCGGGAATGGTGGGGGAATGAGAGTAGATGTCGGTATGCAGACAGTGGTCCCGTCATACGGGCAGGTTTCACAGGTCCTACCTGCAGGTTTTGGAGCAGAACCATGCCAGCTATGCAGAATGTAAATGTAATGTGGAGGGTGCTACATGGAATACTGGAGTCCTCACTGGATTCACGAAGGGCTACATTTTGCACTTTTGTTTTTAGTTCAAACTGTACAGAGAAACTCACAGTAAAACCGGCAGTAGATCTAATTTAATATAAATAAAGAATTATGATGCTTTTAGATAGGCATGAAGAGTCAGTGTTTAGCTACATACTCACAAAGCAGACTAAGACAGTGTTACTATGGCCAAGAGAGGTATATACATATTTATAAACTTGTGCAATACTTTACAATAGACATTGAAAAAGTTCACACCATGTATCCGTTTATATTGCATGTTTAGCGAGGACTGCGTTTGAAAACCTGACCAGTAGACACTATTGATTGATGCAGTTTGTTATAACAACCAGAGTTTATGGGAAATTTTAAAATTTTTATTATTATTAATTTTTTGTACATATTCTCTCTAATGATTCAGTTACTTTACGTATGAGTAGCACGGATCCTAGTTTCTATCCTGAGATACAAGGAAAAATGCGTACAACAATGGCGACCAACACTGTGTCACAGGAACACTGACATAATGATGAACTAATAATCAAGATAACTTGAATAATACTTTTAATGAACAACCTTTGTCAGCGCGTGTACATACTCAGAGAGATTTCAAGGGAGATTTCAATGTTATTGTAAATAATAATAATAATAATAATAAAATATATAATGCTTTATAAGACAGTCGAAGTTGATACATGTATGTGGGCACATTTACATCCTATTTCTAATTCAGACTGCGCAAGAAAGCTTTAGTTGTGAAAACTAGTACATAATTAGTGCGGTATTTCGTGACAGCGTTTTGTATATGTGGATGGAGAGTCGCCACTCAACTTCTGGACGTAGTGTGCACACACGCTGTACTCGTCTCCGCTCACACCGCGTCCGACTCCAATCTGTTGGAATGCTCTGTCTCTAAGCACTCAGGACTGTGTCATAGACAAAGCCGAGTATAGCGTTGTGGTATTACTTTTTATTTTGGAGAGGAGAGTCAGGTGATCCTGAAACTAACCCAAGACAGGCTGGGTGCATGATGCACCTTCTTGACACTCCTGCAGTGATGTCGATCATTTGAACCGTCAGTGACCAAGTTCATTTTTACCCCTCAACGCACAAGAAAGTTGGCATTAACTTGGCGGCCTGACATCGTGCGCATCTGACTGTTCAGAACACAAAGAACTCAGAAACAAAAGAAACATAGAAAACAAAGACTGCAGGCAGTACAAAGAACGGGCCGCCTTGTCTGCTCAAACTATGGATCTTAATGACTAATAAATAAAATGCAGGTCTTTAAAATCATTTCATTTCACAGGATATCAAGCTGTGTTCGAAGCTGGGGTTCTTTCTAATCTTTATTTCTTATGCAGCTTTATATCCTCTAATGCCGTCTTTCTCTCCTTTTGTTTCTATCACCTGCCGTCAATGGCACCATAAAATTTTAATTACGGTAATGAACTATTTTTGACGCCAACTGTTATCCTTTTAAATCCTCACGTGACAAACTAGTAGCTAAAGACGGAAGACGTTTTAAGATTCATAAGTGAAGTTTCATAAACGTTATTCCAAAAAAATACAAGCTATAAATGTTGAAGTAATTCTGTTGTCATTTACCAAGACACAAATTTCCATGTCAGCTTAATAAAATGTTGCTGTTTAGTACCGTAACAATTACTTATTCCCCACAACAGCAGCCATGGCTACAAAAGAAGGGCGTTTGTTTTTTCAAAGTATATTTTGTTTGGCGTTGTCACCATGCATAATATGACAGTGATATTTTTTATATTTTATCATAATATTTTACTGAACAGATTAAAAAAAAAATGACCCTCATTCCTCATAATTGCACACAGACGTACACCAGTCAAAGCTGGTAGGAAAGAAAGAGAGAGAAATATTTCTCTCAACAAATCCGGAGTGACTGTTCGATTTTTTTTTCATCTACATAGTATTCCTCCATCTTACTTTGCCGTGTCCCAACTTACCCTAATATACAACTGAACAAAACAAAACGAGGAAGAAAAGATTTTCACCAGTGATGAGATTCTATCATTCTGCACAGAATAAGATTCTATCATTCAGCGCAGATCATAGCACTGTGTCCAACCGGAGGACCTCGCCGTCTCAACCTCAGCTGTCAGGATGTCGGAGGGATTTTCTTTTATTTCCTTTCTATTCATTCTCCAGCCTCCGCCTGTGTGTCCGTCTACCACCTGACCTCCCTCGGCCATCAAGGTTTTTCACATAGCCCAGGTTAAACACCTTCTTGTGACTGGACAGAACGGTGGGCGGTATCAATGTGTCTGTGTGTGTGTGTGTGCTTGTGCTTAGATATGTATGTTTGTATCTGTCTGTATTTGTATGTGTGTTTGTGTTCTAGGGCCGCGAAGGAATCCTTGGCTCCTTCAGCCATTCAGTTGTCCATTGAAGCTCGTGGAATGAGTTTGTAGTTGTTCGAAGCCTTAGGAGAGCTCACACCTGATCAGATCTCCTGCGGATCTTGTTGCTATGCGCTGATCTTGTGTTTTTAGTATTGCAATTGTATCAGTGGCTATCAAAATTCCAGAGTGTTGTACTCTCGTTGTTTTTTTTTTCCAAGATATTTATTTTCAGCCTCTCTCATATTAGTGGGGTTAGGGTAAGGGTTATTTTTTGTGATCGGCGTTGGTGATTATCGAAGTTGATAGACTAAACTGTCGATGTTCGGTTATTGCTTCACATACTTTTAGGTTCTAGTCTCACTCTTTTGAGACTAGTGAAATGCCTTGTGGGTTTGTTTCTGGCTGAACAGTCGGTTGTGACTGGAGCTAAACTATATCAGGTAAGTGACAGAGACAGGCAACATACCTGAATCAGCTGTTAGTGTTAGTATAAAGAACTGATGTGTATCTGTCGTGATCTGATGAGAATTAAATAGGCCATTGTCTCTTCACTAGAGGGCAGAAATGCCTGGAATTTACCACAGATATTATTCGTGTTTGCAATTCCTAACTAGAATTCATGTCTTAA
Organism: Peronia peronii; assembly: GCA_039654565.1. Classification (NCBI taxonomy): domain Eukaryota; kingdom Metazoa; phylum Mollusca; class Gastropoda; order Systellommatophora; family Onchidiidae; genus Peronia; species Peronia peronii. Next base: position 6,077 of record JBCEWB010552370.1, on the reverse strand, counting down.
AGAATCGTGGTGAAGTATATTTCTGATACCTTTCGTGAGATTATAGATACAATGGGTCTGATATAAAATGGTATTTATATCACACTTAACCCTGTGCATTGCAAGTTCCAAGCGCTTTTCAATCAATAATTACCCCGACAGACCCAATGGAGGCACCCGCATACGTTCTCAGCTCCCTGAGAAGCAAACAAGTCAGCTATGTATGTTAGGCGCTCAAATTCTTATGTTTGATGACAGTATTCTCTATCTGTGGTCAGATACCCATTTTAACCTCGGTCGAGTCAGGGAATATGTGCAAATTGTCTTTTTCAAGGGCGAAATGTTGGTTTACGTCAAGATTCGAATACAGAACTTCTGTTTTCGAATCCGACGGCCTTCGCCACTAAGCTGTCAAAACATAGACGAAATTTTAAAAATAATTATTAATCTGATTTTTAGATATTTCCATTCCAAAAATATACACAAATTATGAAAATGAGAATGAAAGCTATCTGAGGTTTGACAAGTACCTGCTCTTTCATTGCCGAGATGTTCTAAAGATTTGTCAAACCAATTGTTTCTGATCGAACCAAAACCGATAACAAGAGAATTCTGACTGTACCATAGCTAATAACAAAGCAGTTCTGCCTACTGAGCGCTTATTTTCTGTTCCATAGTTATATCCGAGTTCATGATCATGTTATACCTAATGCACAAAGGTAAGTTTGTGGACAGCGGTGCTGACCCATCCTAATACAAATCACATCTCACATCTCATGGTGCGCATCACCGGCGAACCAGAAAGATTTCTAGGTGCGGCTGATGGTGCGCAGAGTGAGAACTTGATGATCTTTACTGGTGCGCAAAGTAGATCTAATGTTGCTATCGTATCGGGCAGTACGTTTTTACGATGTACACTTTACTGACTTGTAATCTGCAATGCGGAACTCGCGGTAATGGTTTATGAATTATCGATATGGACCGAAGCTGCTGTCTTATATGAGCGTCCAATCTAAGTTACTATCTATAAACGATCTACATGATAAGGCAGGAAGAAAGACCCATCATCCGGGCTACATCTGCAGGCAGGTGCCGTGAGGTGAGCTTAGCACTAGGACGAGGGACGGGACGCTCACAGATGGAGAAAACACGTGTGTGAGGGTGTGTGAGAATCCTTTAGCAGTTACTCAGCCCAATCCTTGTTTTCCGTCTCAGTGGTAGTCCCAACGTCTTTGATGTGAGGGCAGGAACTATCCTATCCACACCCCGCACGATCAACGGATTCCTCTCAATTCACTCACGCTGTTCATACCGAGTAACCTCTGAATGTTAAGCCGTCATTATTATGTTCGTTATTGTTGTTAGCATTATTAATAGCATCAGGTACATTGATGGTAAATGTTATCATAGTTTCTGCATTCAGCAGCGCTTTGTGCACAAAAATAGGATGACTTCACCGGCTCACCTTTGGAGTCTCAGTCGTTTACCTTTTTCTTTTTCTTTGTCAATATCGTGATCATTGTTCTGTGATGTTGTGGATAAACAACGGTATCAATATAATATAATGGGACGCTACATTGCTATATAATATTATTATTACTTTCACTAGCTATCATTTGTTTCTGTAAATGTCATTATTTACTTCGCTTTAAGGTCTACAAACGAAATTATTTCCCATCATGTCAGTTTGCTTGCCGTGTGTCAGATTTTGCAACCAACAGTTTTTTTTTGTTTTTTTTTTGTAGAATAGGCCGCTTTCTTCTAACCACAGCCCTCAAAATCTTAACGTTTTATCATATTCATATAATTTAGTTCTGTAGGCATCCCTTATAGCACTGAAAGCATCTTTAACACTTAGTGGGTGTCAGACATAGACTCTTTATGTCTCTTTGTATAGCCTGAAAGGGCGTGTTTTTATTTCATGCCTTTATGGACATAAAAAATTCGAATGAGAGCACAGTTTAGCTAGGGTGCAAAGCAAAAGCATCTTGTTAAATACTAATTAACAGTACTCACGATTTTGTCGGGATTTTTTAGGACTGAGCTATATCATTTTGAACAGAAGAAACCTGACGAAAAATTGCTCGTTAAGCTTTTGTATTTGCCTCTCAAATATTAGGTACATTGTCTTTTCGAGATTTTGAAAACCAACATCACGCATTTTTACAGTGGAGCAGAACGTGCATGAAAGTAGTGTTGAGAATGAGATTTATCGACGCCCTGCGATTAAAGGAGAAATTTCACATCTATGTCTGCACTGGCGCCATTTTCAGTGCGGAGTTTGTTTGCAGACTGGACTACATGAGGATTAGCAGACACATCCAGGGATATGAGGAGCGGGGGCAAAGTTGTATAAAATTGTCAACACCCAGTAACACTTGTCGTTCATTTGTCAAAGATATCGCAGCGTCTTCAGGTGCGTTCGAACCCTCCTTCTCCACTTGGCCACTGACACGGCAGTCCAGAGATATACATCTCCTTCATGTGCATTATCACGAGATATCACTGGTTACAATAGGTGATAGTAAGAATCTATCTCTGCACTGTTGCATGTAGTGTCAAGGTAAGTTAATGGTGAATGAGGCGCCAAAATCAACTGGATAAATCCAAGTTTGCGGTGAATTGCCTTTTTGAAAGTTTTTGTTGATTGGGTGACACTGGAGTTGTCCCACTGGTTTATTACGGGATTAAAGATAAGCCTCTTGTTTTACCCTAACTCACCAAGGTGTATTTCTCTTCAAACAAAAACATATCGCTCAAATTCATTTATTATATCTGCTAAGCTAATGCTGAACTTTTCAATGGGTGGAATATCATTCAAAAACGGTTCCGTGCGAATTTGATCTCTTTGAGTATTTTATGCGGAATTATTCTAAATTTCACAAGTTATTTTCTCCGTGGGAAGTGGTGTGCAGTGTTTGAGGATTGGTTTTTCAGGAAGGGCAGAGAGCCTTGACAAGCGATGAATTGTGTGCTTTCTGATGTGTCTTTTATGTTTTACGGGGCGACCTGTATGCAGATGATGCTGTCTGTTCGTATGCGTTCGACTGGAATATATTCGTCACATATATGTCCTACATTATAGTTCTAAGTATGAGTCGACGAGAACTGTCCTAGCCCTGTGTTTCTGAGATTTGGATGTCGTGCTGGGAGGAATATTTCTCTTTCAAAGAAACGCCTGTTGTTCGCTCGTAATGTTGGACAACCTCCAAGTTTATTTATCTTTTGTTACTGATGGACACACAGTAATTTGAAGACTGTTTAAGCCAGAAGAGTAGGCTATATGAATAAGACATTACTTGGTCCCTTTAATGTATATGCTTCAGTAGCGTAGTGCTTAATCTTTTACACAACACCACTGGAGGACGGGAGAGAAAGAGGAGAAGGAGAGACATTTAATAATTACATAAGTCTGGACACATGAATAGTATAGGATTAATAAAGAAAGGAATTCTTTCTGACGGGCTTTCTCAATGCTCACAAAGACGCGTCTTGTAACTCGGAGGTCCAGTGGCATTTATGCTTGCTGACCTATTCGCTCTGCCAGTGTGTGACGAAAGGAAAGATAAAATGTTAGTGTCTTTTTAATGTAGCTCTTTGAAGGTGTCCTTTGATCTGGGGGATAGGATGACAGTCAAATTTGAATACAACTGAGGCCAGGGGAAGGAGAAAAGAAAACAGAGATGATAGAGAGAGGGCTCATGTTTTACAAAGGAAATAAAAGGGGGAAGATTTAAGTTCGACTCTAGTATGATGCAATAGAAATTAATAACATTGACGACATATCTTATATTTGGAAAGTATAAACATTAATACCATCAGAAAAAAGGAATGTAAAGGCCGATAGAAATCTTTTATTAAACGACCTTGTGCCATAGCATTCCACAAACAGAGTCAACCAATAGCAAGGACTATATTTAAGCATGTGGAAAATTGGCAAATAGAACCCCAAAAGCATTCACAAATTTGCTACAGCAGCAATATTGACTGAATGGATTAGAGAGACGACCCACAGTCAAAGCTAAACGGAAGGTCACGACATAATCACTATAATTAACAAGTTTCAGATATTGTTAGTCTTACATATGTTTTTTCCTCCAAATACTGTAAAATTGTACGGTTAAATTATCAGCAATTTCTTCCATTTTTGCTCTAGATTTGAACATGACTGAACAACTCTGTGCAAGATTGTCTTTTTCTCTGTCCCAAAAGTGTTGAAGATAATGGAGTCTCGCATTAGTAACAGGGATGGCAAGGCGACCATCATGTGAAGTCCTGAACTTTGGTCTGAGCTGAGAAAGAAAATCGGGTAGTGCGTATCTCGTCTTCGGCATCATCTTGAATACTCCCCAGTCTCTCTGTGTCCAGTTTCCCTGGCTTATATTGTCTTGGAATAGGCCTGCTCTTCCTCTATTCCCTTGAACATTTTGTCACACTTTAGAAAATGCACAGCTATTTCCATAGTGTCCTGCCCCGAGTTGTGAACCTCCTGGTTTCCACTCCACCTGGTATTTAGGTTCCCTATGCTATCTCTCAGAAGGAAATAATCAGCAAACATCTGCGAATCACCAGTGTTCAAATCTAGGTCAAGTTAAGCTTACCTGGAAACCTTTGAATTTCAATCTTCACTAAACCTGGATGATTGTTTTTTCTGTCACGAAGTCCAAAGGTGACCATGGACTATCTTGTCTGGTCGAGTAAAAACATACGACTTATACATGACGTCATATTCGCAAGATGAATTGAGCAAACTTCTTTCACAACCTACATGTGAGTAACGCAACTTTTGATCAGCGAAATTTGAAATTAGAGTTGCAATAGAAAAGTTTGGCTGTCAATTCCTGATTGTTATACATAACAGATATAAAAAATGAAATTTTTAAAGTAAATTTTGACTTAATTGCCCTGTAACCTTGTAATGCGAAGCAATATGACATTATAGTGAACGAAATGTCAATTCTATTGGCTTAATATAACTATGAGACATATGACTTATATTGAACTTTCATTTGTTTTATGCAGACTGCATCTGAAAATTAAAGACATAAGTATTACACTTTGATTACGCATTTGTAATGCCCAAAAATGGAATATTTTCCTACTTAATGCGAGAGTCAAGGACAGAGTCTGGTCTACCACCCGGGGCGTCTCAGAATAAGAAAACCGGAACTGTGAAAGTGAAAAGTGGCCTGGTTCTGTGGCCGGAGAGCTGAGAGGAAGTTTTGTATGTTTGTACTGTTACTATGCATGGCGCATTTTAGTCACTGGAGTGACATCTTTCTTTGATGTACTCACAGCGAGTGGCATGTGCGTTTTACTGTTTAGGGGTGGAAAGTAAATGAGGCGTCCCCGAGAACGGAGAAGGACTGTGGAGTTTTGGGCCACGGAGATGAGATATGTTACTAACATTCACGAGGAAAAAATAGTGTTTACGAGCTAAGCGTAGAGATGTGCGAGTAAACAGAGGTGAATGTAAAGACCTGGTTTTTCGCTGTTAGACGCTCGTTTAAGGACAAATACGATCATTTCTTCTGGCCCTGACTCGCTCTCCCAAAAGAAGGACTTAGTGTAATGGAGATCATTTTGACCAGCCCTGTTTCTTCCCTTTGCCCGACAAAAGATGTATTGAGGTGTATAGTGAGGTGTATATTATAGTGTAAAGAGCAAAAAACACTTTTATTCTTGTCATTCGAAAGATTGATCACCAAAACATTTGATAAAATTATAACAATAAGAGGAAAATGTTCTTTTTATGGCGTAATATTTTTGAAATTTTTCATGGTGTATGTTTCAAGCAGTGATTTTTCTCCTCTTTGCACTACTTGTTCAATCCCTCTTTTGTCTGGCAAAGGGAAGTAATAGGACTGAGCATAACGATCTCCCATTGGAATCTTTATAAGCACTCGACTCAAAAAAGATGTAAGAAGCCCAGAACATGAAAAAAAAAAAAGACTAGGAAAATTACTAGGAAAGGTAAGGAGGGGAAAGGGGGGGGAGGGAGAGAAAGAAAAGGGACACTTAAAGGGAGAAAAAAAACACACAATGAAACCGCAAGGAATGGAGGAAGTTTGGTTGTACAATCTACAGTGTCAGACAGT
>JBCEWB010552259.1:0-18592 GCA_039654565.1 Peronia peronii | reverse complement strand
TCTATCTATCTATCTATCTATCTATCTATCTATCTATCTACCTACCTACCTACCTATCTATCTATCTATCTATCTATTTATCTGTCTGTTTGTCTGTCTGTCTGTCTGAGTGTCTGTCGATATAGCTATATAGAGAAAAATATCCCTATCCTTCTTTTGTAACTTCAAACTGAACCATTACCCAAATTTCCTGATTTTTTAAATGATGTTGTTTTTTTTTTCTATATCCAGTGATACTATGCACTACAAGTCTACTGATCCACTCACTGACTTAACATATAACGATGGTAAAGAAATACTCTCTATTGTTCTTAATTTCCGAGTCTTACTGTCGGTCTCACTTCTTGCTTGTGCCAAGCAGATAATCCGATAGGGTTCCATAGTAGTGTTGGCAGCAAAGCATTTACCTTGTCAATATCGACGCTACAACGCTATTGATATTGCACCTCCAATATATCCCTCTGATGAAGTACCATCAATACATCCCTCCGATAAAGTACTATCATAAGGCATCTCTGACACATAGTATTTTTCATATTATGTGACATCTGGTTGTCATCTACTTACTGGATCTTTGTGATACAGCACTACTCTTACTGATAAAGCACCTCTGAGATGGCCCCTTTGAATTTGGCATCATCGATATAACACTGGTATTTATAATATTGTACTTCTGATAAAGCACTCCTGAGATACAATCATGCTAAAACATTAAATGGTTAATATGAGCGCAGCTCAGTATCAACACATTTTACTGTACTTTTACTCTTATCAGTTCAATTTTCCTTTTCATCTCTGTAAGAATGTTCCATTTTATTATCTGTTTATTTAAGTGAGTATATCAGCTTTTGGTAAGGGGGTTAGAAGATGATAAAGTCTTAATTGTGAAGTTGTCTTATTTTTATTGCTATTGGTTTTTTTTTTTTTTTTTGCGGCTAAAATATTGTTACAATGATTCAATATTCCATGTGCAATATATCAATTCAGAGCACCAGGCTGATGATCATCGTCAGTTACATCAGTTGGCCACGTTCAACTTTGACTTCTTTTTCCCCACAGTAAGTCTTTACGAAACCTCTCTACGATCTGAACATATCTAAGAAATAGCTTTTGCAACAGTTTTTCCCTTCTTCAACAGCGTATTCATGAAATGAGTCCGCCAAAGACGGTGCGGATATTTATGTTTGGTTCTCGCATGCAAACAGCCACGAGCCTTTGACAGAAATTTATAGGATTGTGTGTTTTATGAACTTTAGGGAAGATCTTGCATATCAGATAACAAACCTGAAGTAGAGCGAAAATCAGGAAGAGAAATATAGAAGACGAAATAAAGGCACTGCAAAGTAATGAGAAGAAGATAAATTAAATATGAGGAAAGAAAGAGCCGGGATAGGGAAAGATACACATAAAGAAAAACTTCAGTTAATATGGAGAGAGCGAGGGGAGTGGTGCGTGCGTGTAAAAGAGAGAGAACGCAGACGAAAATAGTAATGACTAATAAGAGGAAGGAGCGGAAAAAAGTGAGAGAGAGAGAGAGAGAATAAGTTAAATACATAAAAAAAATTGAGACAAGGAGGTACTATGGATGAACAGAAAGAGAAAGAGAAAGTGACTATTCATGAAGGCAAGGATGGGAAGATCGTGACAGAAAGTATCGAAAATTAATGAAGTATATGGAGAAAAATAAGAGGAAGAGGATGAGAGGCAGAGAGAATGAAAAGTAAGACTGGCTTGATGTTGCAAAGATACAGATAGATTGGGAGAAAGAGAGAAATATGAGAGGGACTAAATGAAAACAGAGTGCACGAGAAAGTAAGCGTAAGAGTGTGAGTATTATTACGACCCAAACAGACACAGTGCTTTATGCTTTACGTTAAAAGAGTTAGATAAGGAGAAAAAGGTGTGTCTAAAGAGTACGAAGAGATCACTTACCATGTCCACCTCGGATATACTATCAAAGCTGGCCAAAATCACCTCAATGCCGATCTCCAGAGGATCCCCTGTGTGAGGAGAAAGAATGAAAAATGATTGACCACTGACACAGAACAAGTCTTAAAAATCAGAAATTGAATAGATCTATATACATTACAATTTATCAAAATCAAAACTACAAAGATACTTGAATGTATACAGAAACCTTTTGTGAAAGATCGTAGAAAACACAACGATTTCCACTAGCCTGTACATACACTTAATGTATTCACGACATTACGAGACTGGAAATGTATTCAAGTTTAAGTTTAGGTAAAAAAGACTACAGTCTTAGCTGGTTTGGCCATTTCCCTGTCATTGCTCATATATCAGGACTGTAAATGTTTCGTTGTTTGTTGTTGTTGTTTTTTCCGCTTTCAACTTTCTAGCGTGAAAGAGAAAGAGTGTAATTTTACAACACTTATAAGCATTGTGTGCTCATGTCATGTTCAGAACTGTTGACATTTCAATATCACCAAAATGTCCTAATTTTGAGACAGAGCAGTGACGTTTTCCTTCTGTTAGACGTGAGAAGGAGAGAATTGATCTTCGTTCACTATGTAAGACTGTCCCGCTGTTACAAGGGACAAACTCATAAAACAGCCCAGTGTAAGAGAACACATAAATAAAACCAAATCATCAAAAAAGCGACTATTGTTATTGTCTTACTTTTTGCACATCTCAAACTTGATTCTCTAACTTGTATCCATCGATTGATGGCGGCCCGAGTCAGAAATGCTTCACAGGGGGACAGGAAGAAATGAAAAACAATGGGCGAACATGAAAAAGTGAGTTAAGGACTGAGGACAAGGAGGTAGAAGTTCCGTGGGGAGGAAGCAGAGAGAGAAAGAAGAATGACCCAAAAACAGGCCTTGGCCTCGAATTTGACAAAAATCGAAACAGCGTTTTCTGGGTATTCCATTTCTCCCATAATCGCTTATTGTCTCTTTTTTTTTTCTCGCAAGGCCTTTTCAAACCATCACATGCCAGGACCTCTGCATCTTTATTTTTTTAATCATCTTTTTTCTTTCTTTTTTTCAAAATCAGCGGCCTCTGTGATTTGCTTTGAATGTCGAACATTCTTTTAGCTGGTGAAACTGTATGGTCTCAATAACCAAAGGAGCTTAGGCCATGCTTAAAGAGTTCAGAGTGATTTCACCAACAATATCGTGGTGGCAGTCCAAGGTGAATGAGGGAGGAGAAAAACATTCTAATGTGAAAATTATTATAAACGAAATTCATCCACATCTCTTTTTTTTTTAACGACAAAGAATTTGATAAAGCTCCTAAAGAGTATATTTATTGTGGATGCCTCCAGGATTTGCAATGACCTACTTTCATCCGTCTCAAAATACTGTGCATTCTCTGGAAGAAAATGAATTCACAATTCTTCCTCTCTTTTTAAACACAGTCAACATACTTGAATAAGTGTCATTTTGTAACTTTCAAAAGGCTAGAACCATTTTTTTTCAGTGTTGTTTTTAATATAAACATTTTCGCCTAAATATTCTGCTTCCTTTCTCTTGCTAGAGTACTCCAGTTCCGACTGAAGTCAAGTTAGAGTGAATTCCAGTCTGCCTCTCTGACTTAAAAAACTGAGTCTCGCATTCGGCTCGTTTTCTCTGATCCTCACCCAGTAGTAATTTCATTGTATTCCAGTTTTAGTTACCTTGACATCATCAAGTTCATACATAGCAAGTATCTTACAATAGTGAGCAGCTTACAGACTAGCGCACACAGCAGGACATGGCCAAAGACAGGAGAATTTTATACATCTTCTTTGCTATTGTGGTGAAATGCATAATCAGAAGGCACGTCACATCCACATGAAGTGCAATTTGTTCGTTAGATCAGCACTTAGCGCGTGCAGTTTCAGCCTTCTGAAAGATGGTGGATTCAGCTATTCAGACCCCAGCACTCGCTGTCTTGTCTGTCAGTTCTATTGTTCTGCCCTCTTCCTCCCCTCCCAGCTCTGTTTCACTCGACTCTTCTTTTCTTTATCTTTCTCTCTATGATTCCCTTTTTCTTTTTTGCCTGTGCAAATCTGTATTGCTGTACAAACAAGTGCTTTGGCACAGAGAAAATATTGACCCGAATTTCCATCTGAAGATGTTCATTTTGTTCCGAGTTCTCCGCTACGCAACAATCAATCCCTACTCACAGCTAAATCCCAGCACAGGGGCAAGGAAAAATCTATAGCCGGGATTCTCTTTCGCCATCTCACGCCTACTCCTCAAACATGGGCAGTTTTCTATTCCCATCACTCTTTCCTCTGCAAATCCATCCTCCTCAGATTTCATCCACATTGCCTCTTCTACTCATTTCTCTCACTATATCTCTCTACCCCTTCCACTTCACTCTTCCTCATTTCTCTTCTTCCAAATTCATTTCTTCTTTCCACTCACTCTATCTCTAGTACGGAAACTCACGCACTCTTTTTTTTTCTGAGATTTTTTTTCGCACACAATTTCCATTTAAATCAGAGAGAATCAAGGGTCACAACAAATTTGCAGGTCAAGGGGAGAGGGAGGGAGGGAGGGAGGAAAGGGGGAGGAAGGGAGAGACAATAATAAATAAACTGTGAAAAATGTAAGAAATAAGGTGAGGGGGGGGGGGGGGGGGAGGGGTGAAGAATTGTAGAAGGAGAAATGAGTCAGAAATAGAAGGAGGATTGATTACGAGAAATAAAGGGAAAAATAAGACTGAATTTTTTTTTTAATTGAACGAAAGGAGAAAGAAAAGGCATGAGATAACAAAAGTTATTAAAAACAAAAAAATAATTGAAAAATAAAAGATAATAGAAAAAGAAGAAGAACTGAAGGAAGGAAGAAAGAAATCACAGTAAAGGACAACCATGTGATGGTCAATGACTTACTGGCGTCATAATAGTGGACTGTGACTGAATGAACACAATATGAATGAGCAAATACATGAGAGACAGAAGGCTAGTAGGAGGATGGAATGATAGGAAAGCTAGAGGAAAAGGGAGCGACGACAGAATTGACTGACTGGGGGAATGAACGAAAATGAATGAATATAAGAATGAATGAATAAAAGAATAAGTGATGAATGAATGGACGAGTGATTGAATGAATCAATGGATGGGTGGATGATGGATGGAAAGATGAATGAATGAATGAATGAGTGAGTGAATGAATGAATGAATGAATGAATGAATGAATGAATGAATGAATGAACTTTTTTCTCGTGAAGTGAAAAGAAAGAGTGATTTCAGAGCAATCCGATCAATATGAAGAGAGTGAATTATCAGGATGAGGCAAAGATCCTCAGTCAATGGGATGAGCACAGAAATAAGAGACCGAGATCAGAGCGTGAGCAAGCATGAACTGTGACTGCTCAAGCCTTCTGAAGATGATTTCACCTTACACTGACTGGCCGGACACAAAGCTGATCCTGACTGTAGAAGTCATTGAACTTGCTCTGAATTTCACAGTGTCCCTATGGCGGTACTGAAGTTTCCGTTAGTTTAACCCTCTCACTGCCAGAACTCTTTTAGACTTACTCTACAGTTATTTATACTGTTATTATCAGGGGCCTTTAAACAACTGTTTACATCTAAGTATCTACAGAATTCCTGAGAATCTGTGCCCTATGTAAGCAAAAGTTGCAGTAGTTAAAATTATGAGTGAGAAATAAATCTTCAAATTCCAGTGGTTTTTTGTTGTTGTTTTGTCTGGGGGCCAAAAGGTTAACATTGTGAGTTGCCAGATGATAGGGGAGGGAGAAGGATGGGTACCCAGCTGCCTAGTTCACGTTGTGCGACACACTGCCCACCTAAATAATTTATGCATTATGGGACACAATTGTATACCTTAATTCGGCAACAGCAAGCAGTGCGATGGCAATGAGAAAGATGAAGTAACCTTTTCCTGCATTTTATTTGAAGAGACACGATATTTCGGACCTTTTTTCGGTCAAATCTTATGCCTCTTGAAGATTCAGAACGAATCAATGTATGGCCTATTCCACCTCGTCCCTATTGGTAGTATTTATTAATCTCCCCGTTGCCGCCAAAATGAAAAAAAGAAAAAAAAACCAGACTAACACACTGGCTATCTTTTCGGTACAAAAACATTATACTGACCATAAATGTAAGTCAAGCGCTTTGACGAAGTCGAAAGATCAATGCTAACTGTAAAATAGATTTGTTCCGACCAAGCGAAAGGTTGGAAATACCGGCGTCTATTTTTAGCAGCGGGTGCAAGCACTCCAAACTATTGACAAATTTGCCTCACTTTTCAGTTTGACCCTGCTACGATGGGGAGGAAGTGACTAAAACTCTTCGCTGTGAGCTTATTGAACCCTGATGCCCTCCAAATAACAGTATAGTGTTAATGATTGAATGACGTAGGAAAAAGTATGAAGTACTTCAGGCGTCGCGTTTTTCCCGAAGTTTTGCGTTTAACTAGTGTTGTGAGGTTTCGTGGTGGAGCGTAATATACATAAGTGAGTGTTCTATTTTTAGTAGGGGGTACAAACACTCTGCCGGGGATTTCCAGATCTGTGCTTACTCGAATATGAACTATTATGAAGTCAGCGTTAAAAGTAATCTATTTTAGGAGTGCAATGTTCATTTTTTTTTTTTTTTGAAGAATGCCCTGTTTTGCTGAATAATTCAATTTAGACCCTGGAGTTTTACAATTTTCTTGACATAACTATTCTAATAACATCGCTCGAACTACGTCAAGAGTGTATTGTTACACAGTTAATTTAGATATAATAAATGAATGCTCCAAGTAGTTTTCGAGTCCATGAACTATTAGACATTTTGATGAGGATGTAAAATATTGATTATAGGAAACAGAACAGTAATATAACATTTATTCTATCAATATTTGGAGGGAGATTTTTACGGACAAATAACCATCTCTTTATTTATTTGAGAAGCAATTCTTTCAAGCTCATATCTTTTTCGATTTGGCAGTACATTTTTTTTGTTTGTTTGTTTGTTCTATTTTGTTTATTTCTATTATATTGAGCCAAATTCCGAAATTCATTTTTAAACTTTTTTTTTCCATTGAACAGACTATGAATCTCACAGGAGATGCCAAACATATTCTCACTTACAATTGTGTTATGATGAGTCGGAAAAAGGATGAGGCATTCTTGTATTGAATATTTTCCTATAATTCAAAATGATTCAAAATAATTATAGGATCCTAGCCTTCTGTGTACAGTTTTTTTTTTTTTTAAGGAAAGTAAAATGGGGGTCAATAATCTATGCAAAATTTTAGCCAGAATGTTTCATTTTAATTTCAGATTAAAACAGCGTATTATCATACAGCTTCAAAATAATATATTTAATCCTGATATCCGAACTAAAAGAAAGGAGTACCGGTTTGGGTTACAAGTACTGAGTATGTTCAACAGACATGCTGATCTAACAGACATGCTGATCTGAACTTCAAAGACAATTCTGCTCTCTACTATTTAACTGCCATTAATTTTGGCTCTTCTGGAAACTTGAGCAGCTCAGGTGGAACCACAAGTATTCTACCTCATTTCTGACAGATGAATGAGAATGGAATTTTTATTACAGGTTCTTTGTTGACTATGAGAAGGAATAAACTTCCGTGGTGCTAATATTTCCAAGATGTAACGCCCTAGCTAAGACGGTACTTTAGGATGTAATTATAGTAATGAGAAGAAATCACGAGGGCTATGTCCGAGGGAGAATAGGAGCCGTCTTTGCCACGACCTAGATCCAGACCAGAGATGGAGAAGGTTGTCAAGACAAGCATCCTCTGTCGTGCCTTGACCATCCGAAGGATTTCCAAACCCATAAGCCCTAACCTGGTAAAGCTCCACTTTGCCAGGACACCAGATCAGCCGGTCTCGTCCTTTTGCCATATCAGAGTTATAAAGGGATCTCAGTTTTCAGTGTCCAGTTTCGATAAGGGACATGATAGAAGAGTTAATTATTCAACAAATGAATTGATTGTGTTGACCTAATGCCAAGGTTTGGGTTAACTGTGGCAGAGATTGTCAGGGTCTTGCATCAAACTGTATGTCATTGTGTGTCTGTATTGTATGCGCCTGTGTATCTGTGTGCGTATGTGTGTTTATAGATTCGTATGCATGATTGCTCTGTAGTGTGCCAATGTCTGGGGATATTCTGTGAGTACGTCTCTGAATACATTTGTGTTTATGTACTTTATGTGTGTATGTCTGTGTGTATTACTGTGTCAAAGTTTTTGTTTGTTTGTTTGTTTTTGAAGAAGAACCTGTCGAAATCTGACACGTTAACTTTCTTTGGACGCCTCTCAACTCAGGGGAGTTATTATCTCGGCAAACAAAATACATGCAGATATAAAAGCAGAAAATTTGTGTGTGTGTGCGCGCGCGCGTCTGTGTGTCTGTGTGTGTGAGAAGGGGGCTGGAAGCAATGAAGCCAAATCTACCGAAATAATCTACCGAACCGGTCTGGTTTCTGATCGCAAGTCTATCCTTAAGGGGCCCTTGTGTCTCCTGAGGATTAATTAAAATGTTCTTTTTATACATTTGCTGGCCTGATTTTGCCTTTTGTCCCCATGGGAAAAGGCCTGCAATATCTACTTTACATTTCTCTTTGCTTTTTCTCTGCTTTTGTCACTTTCCTCTTGGGCACTACGCGTAGCCAGCCTTCAGGCATGAGACTCGAGGTACATTACAAGAAAAGGTTGATAGAATGGCAGGTTAGTTTCGAACATGTTATTTGTCATTCTATTTCTCTCACCCTCCCTCCCTCTCTCTCTCTCTCTCTCTCTCTCTCTCTCTCTCTTTCTTTCGTAAATGTCTCTCTCTTCAATTTCCACTCTCTCTCTCTCTGTCTGACCAAACCAAGAACACAAACCCAGTGGCTCATTATCCTCATTATCTGTTTCTAATCGCCCTCCATTAAAAACACTCTTAAAAGTAGGGCAGGTGTAAATGTGTGTAGAATGCGAATGTGTAAATATTTATATATTTACAATGGACATGATTTGGTGGAATATTAGTTTGTAAACCTCCTAGAAATAGATTTAATCCCTCTCAGTTCCATAGAGGTCAAACCTGTAACTGACAAGAACAAAGAACATAAGAAATCAAAGGAAGAGGGCAGAACGCTGGGAGAGACGGCGGGAACATTTGGATTGCACAGCGTTGGGTTCAATGCAGCCAACTGCAGGAATGTCCACTCTTCGCTGGATGACGTCAAACAGCAGTGGAAATGGCTCATTATCAATGAAAAAAAAATATGAAGAAAAGCAAGCAAACAGAAAACTTCATAATGAATCAGAATTAAGACTGCGAGTGTCACTGATCCGTTATTAATTATATGAAATTACCGTGCCCATGCATCCCGAAGATGGAATCTGCGTAACATTTTACTGGTTTGCTCTAGTCTTTGGAAAAACAAACTGCACACTCAGGGATGTCCTTTCACCGGTCACCCGGTTGGGACAAAGGTGAGGAAGTTGTCTGTTCCGAATACCAGGCTGAGCGGACCAGTGCTGTCAAAAAATAAAAGTGTCACGACTGACATTAAGCGAACATTAACATCTCACGAGGTCAGCTCGCGCCACGCATAACATCAGAACCAGCAACAATTCCAATGTCTAGAGAGAGATTTCTTTGACTTTGGGAATTCTCGAAATATCTTTCCCGTAATAAAATATTGGTGAAACTGGATCTGAGCCGTTTCCCGGGTCAACAAGAACTCAGCAGCATGGCCACGACAGGCATGCGCAGTTGATTGGATTGTATTTCTGTATTTCCGGATCGTCAAAGTCAATTTGTGGTCAAAGGGGGATAAATACGATTTCTTGTGCCCGCCACATGCTGATTGATCGGTCACTTTGAGATCAGGCCATATCCATCCCTGACTTAATAAAGCGACTGCTTTTAGTTAAGATCCACCCCTCCCCCTATCTCTCCGATAATATATTCATAGCTAGCTGTCTATAAGGTTTTTGCGTCCTAACCGGCATTGAATGCCATTTTATAACAGATGTCTGGTACTTCAGTGAAGTGATTTTTATAGACAATTTATACAAACTCTACATAAATACAGCTTTCTTCAAATTAATACATAATAAATTTACACTATAGCCCATGTACAATGTGGAAAAGAGAACTCAGAAATGTGAACTCGGAGAACCGATTTAGTCGTCAGAAATATTCAATATGAAACTTTAAAATCAAAGGGAAAGATAATTAGGATATACTACGACAACGTCGTGGATGTCATTGTTTACGGAGTAAATCAGCTGTGGAGAACACTGATAAATGAGACTTTGAAACGAAGATTGTTTCGTCTGCAACAAAACTAAAATGTCCCATGAACTAGAAAACTACAGAAAGAATTGTGTCCGACAAGTGGTTACATAGAATAGTATGATGGATAAATTGCATTGCTCCTATCTATGTAAATCTCCTAATGCTTTTGTGATCCGCAATTGTCTTCAGATGCAAATAATTGGAAACTAAAATTATGCAGACATTTGATCCCAAATGTAGTTACCATGTAATCACGTGTACCCGTTCAACCTACATCTATATTATGTGCATGTCTAACTTCAGGCTCCACCCGGAAGTACTGGATCAGACATACCATGAACAGAAACAGTTTCATTTTGGCCAAACCCATTCCGAGACAGACACTCTGCCAATGGAAAACGGGATCCACTTTTCGGGCTAGAACTGCCTGCGGTCGGAGTCCAAGAATCTCTCTCGCCGAAAATTCTGAGGGTCTCCCCAAATTTCCGATTCCTTCAGCATGCAAGACAGGTATGGCCAGATCTGGCTACTTTGAGGAAAGTATAATTTGCTCCTGTTTCACAGGTTATGAGAGAATAAAATTGAACGCTAGAGCTGTTTGGGGAGTTTCTGAAGGAAAAATATCAGTCTTCCCTTAGACTGAGCTTCCGATTGCTAACTTGAAGGTTGTCAAGCTTAGAGCTTGAACTTTTATTCTTTTTCTAGTCTTTAAAAAGAGCTGCAGAAATGGACACCGGTTTCCAAGAGTGGAATTCCTCATAACAGATCGGCCTCATACAATGCGATACTGGCAATACCATTAGTCCGATATAGATTTTTCGTTACAAATTCAGTTTTTCCGATGTCTAGAATCGCCCAACACTGGCCCTAATAGCCAGACCAAACAGAAACTCGGAGTGAGAATTGAGGTTTCCAATTAACCGTTTCTGACAGCGTCCGAGTCACGACAAACAAACTGGCCCGAACATGAGATCGAATTTGGGCAGGCCGTGATTTCTTTGGCTTTGATTTTGGCTCACAATTTTCTAATCATTCTTTTGCTTCCTGTTTGTTTCCTCAATCCTATGGGATTTGTGTTCGGGGTTCCTTCTTAATTAATGCATATGTTTGGCACGAGCATGGCTATTTTGCTTCATCTCCATTCCCAGCAACCTCTCTCGCTCTTAGTTCGAGAAGCTGAGCTAGAACGGCAAACATTTTTATAGGGAAATCAATTTCTGACTCCGTGCAAGAAACGTTTACATTATCACAATGCAGCTGGTCAAATGAAAAGCTAAAACAAAAAACAAAAGGTCCTTTCACCTCTCTGACTGAGCCGGATAAGAACACATCCAAAAATTGAATAAAATAAATTCATTGCTCGTGCATGAAACAAGTTCATAATCAAAACATAGCTAGATAGTTGGATAACAAGTGGAGGTTTTTGGCCGGATCAAGAATAATGCGTGGCTGTGAGCTGGTGGAGGCAGGCTTACTGCTCACATGTCCTCTCAACCTAGACAATATATGTGTGAATAAAAGCAGCAGTGCTTTATAGATACGCCGCTCATACACTATGCAGAACCATTGCATAATTCGTTGATAGGCCGTTGTCCGACTTTCGCTGGTAATCTCTCAACACCGCTGTTAGTGCAGTTACTGCAGTTACTGGCGTTGTATCTTTTTCTTTTTTCTTCTTTTTCCCCAAGTATTTGAGAGACCATACATATTTTATGAGAATATATATATATTATTTATTTATTTATTTATTTATTTATTTATTTATTTATATCATTTTCTTTTACATGCCCATGCCCCATTACATCGCAATTTTTGCTCACATAAACCCACTCTGGTCATAACAATGCATTTCGTGGCAAGGATTGTTTAGCTTTCAACAGCAGCAATGCCTCTTCACCTCTATCATCTTCCAGTACCCTAGTGCAAGGCAATTGTGATCATGACTCTTCCCACTGCAGTCCATTTTTTTCCCATCCTTTGACGATTTTTGCATTTTCCTCTCCAGTCTGATTCGAACTCGACTAGTAAAAAAATAATAATAATACTCAGCCATGCAATTAATTTTGCATGTCTTAAGAGCAAAACGCTCGGAAAAGACATTATTGGTTAATTAATTCTGCCCAAGAATTTCGAAGTCGGCATGACCTCGGCCATGTAGCTATTGAGAGACAGAATTTCTGTCAATACAAAATGGCGTTTTTGAACTTTCATTGGTCGACTTGGATCGTTGTTTTTAAAGTTCGATCAACACCATATGGACAAACAAATCTTTGCAATACAGAGACACGCCACATAACGTCAGCTACTTTGATTCTGATGGTTTACAGCAGTGAATTAGATAATAATCGTTTTCTAGCCTTTCTTCTGTGACTGATTTTTATTGTTATAAGTCAGATTAACAGGGATGCATTCAATGAATCTTTTTTAACGAATTCTACATACTTTATAGGGCTTTACTTTACAGTTCAAGTTCCTAACTAGATCATCTTTCAGTGATTTTTGCATTAATTTTATTGAGCAACACACCAATCACATCTGCATACATATGTCTATATTAGACAAAAAGGCATTTCATGACAAATTTCCAGATGACACATTCAATAGTATTAGGGCTTTTAACCTAGACCTATAGAGCAGGTTTTGACAAGGATGGAGCAGGTCAGGTAAAGTACTATGTCCAACGCTAACCCATTTTTCCACAGCGATATGGTAGCCAGCCCAGTCGGTGCCCATAGCGATGTCTGGACAGGTAAATGATCTTTATAGATGACTACTGCTCTCCGATATACATGAAAATGAGATGCAAACATGTATTGCAGAATTCCGATAAAATGTCTCTAGAGTACAGGTCTCACTGACCCCGACGTGATTTTGCTCTAGCTAATTTGATTATAGACTCCCCAATTTTTCTCTTCTTTTCTTTTATCCTGAGTAAGAAATAATGTATTGACAAATCAGTGCTTTGGATATTGAATGATTGAATGTATATGGTTAACAGTAATGATTATAACGCAAATGTGATGGCATAATTATAATTATGCTGTTTACATGTTTGTTTTTTGTTCTCATTTTCTTTGCTCTCCGATTTGCATTGTTACTGACATAAAAACGTTACAAGCTGCACAGATTTATGTTTCAGTGAACCCTCTCCACGTACATGTGATAATCATTTCAAAGGGACTATGGTGCACACAGACGTCAAGAGCAATCATAACTAAAACTACAAGTCATTTTGTACCATATCATTTCTAGCATTTTATGAATTAGTTTATATCTTGCCTTATTATCATAGCCTTGGCATTAAGCAAACAAAGTAGAGATATCTAACGGTGACAATGATAATATTTACAATAATGAAATTGTGTTTGTCTAGTTTTAATGACATAAATTATGGGCCAATTGAAAATTCTTGAGAGTTTATTCCGCTTCAGCGATGCCAATAACAACAATGATTCCAGCGTTTTGAACGTTTTGGCGTCTTCTTGATCAGAGCCACAATCATCTTCATCAACAACAACTACGGCAGCATAGCCAAGGTGGCACCTCCATGCTGCATGTGCCGCCGGCCTCGGCCATCCAGTTGAGACACAGGGACGCCAGAACAGAGATCTGAGAAAGCAAAGATCAATACCCATAGCCACTTCAGCCCTCTTAACGATTTGAAAGACAAGAGTTTCCAAATTCCTTTTTTCTTCGCCTGGCCACACTTAACACTCTCCCAAGAGCCGCATATTACACACACGTCAAAGCTCAAATTTTGTATTCCTTTGCTCGTGCAAAGCCTCACTCTCCCTTATGAAATATTCAATGCCTGCAGAATACATTTTGGACGACAAATGTTTTAACTTTTCTGTTAGGGATTTTTAATTAACCCAGAAGTGTCAAGGGGCCGATCTACTTAAAGTGTAGCTCATAATATTTTGCATTTGCCCGATTTTCCCCTATTAATGTGTATATGATGCAAAGAACTCATGATATGCTGCCGTTTAGGCTTTGCTTGTCTATTCTTGAACATGAATAAAGATCGTTAAGGAAACAGTTACATTCCGACAGTTTCATATGATACAATCGGCGTTAATGGCCGGATGAATTAATTACCAAACAATCTAATATCATATTTGAAATCTTAGGAACAGTCAGAATTAGAGTTCTCCTGAAGAGTTGCTGTGGTTGTGAATACAAATTCCAGGAAAAGCAAAACTAAATCCTTCAGGAAGCAACACAAAATGAAAGGCTGGCTCATCGTCATTTCTGCAAAGCTCGGCTGGTAATGACCACGTTCTGTTGTGCCTCTTTGCTTGTGATTTGCGCAAAATTTATTCTTTCAAAACAAGAAGGCTTGATTTATTTATGGATGTAAAAATAAGAATATGGCTACACATAGAAAACATTAAATGAAACATGACAGAATTACATTTAGAGATAGAACAAACAGGTATCGTTGTAAAGATCTGCAATTATTATTAGAAAATTAATGTTTTTAGCATCAGCTCGGGGCAAATTCACTCAAACATTTTTAAAATTTAATTCCCAGTGCACCTCTTGTATCAACAATGACGCAAACTGACCCAAAGATTTTTTTTCTTTCGACACCTTTTCAGTAAAATGACGTGCTTAGTGAAACGCTGTTGATTTAACGTTCTTGTCAATAAAAGGATTGAAATTAGAAGTTGAAAGAAATGATCAAGTTTATTTCTTCCTGATAATGAACACGCACAAAGCTTAGAAAAACACAGATTGCTCTTCACATTGTTGTGATACATATTATAAAACTACATGAAAACAGATAACGTCGTTATAAATTTAGTCATCATTACAGCTCGCTGGGTAACATTTTACGTTGTTTTATGCCATAGATACTGTTCACCTTAATGGTGCGACAGGGTGATTGTTATGATGTCTTCTGATTTGGTTCTGCTCCTCCCTCAGATAGATTTTCTCTAACCCAATATTAATTCTCCCTCATATTTATTGGTTTCTCAGCTCTGTTAACAAAATGACCATAACATACTAATTGGAATGTTGGCCAGGAATAAGGTGAAGGTTGCAATCCAGAATCTGGGCCAACTGTAGATATCTTTTTTACCTTCCCAATGGTTTGATTTACAGACGGTTCTCGTTTGAT
Source organism: Peronia peronii (assembly GCA_039654565.1). NCBI lineage: Eukaryota > Metazoa > Mollusca > Gastropoda > Systellommatophora > Onchidiidae > Peronia > Peronia peronii. Next base: position 3,237 of record JBCEWB010552259.1, on the reverse strand, counting down.
ATCTCTCTCGTTCTTGGATGTTTTCTAGAAACGAAATTGACCTGTTATTCACTTTATATATTCAACAGCACAGTTAAATCAAGGTGTCCATGATTTTAAAATTATTGATGTATGTCAGATTTCAATCAATAATTTTGTCATTATTCACCTTGTGATGCTGTTGTTGTTGTTGTTGTTGTTGTAACTGTTGTTGTTGTTTTTGTTATTGCAGCTCTTGTTGTTGTTGTTGTTCTTCTTCTTCTTCTTCTTCTGGTTGTTCTTGTTGTAGTTGTTCTCGTTGTTTCTGTGATTACTGCTGCTGCTGTTATTGCTATTGTTTCTGCTCCTACTGATGTTTTGGAGATGAAAACCTCAGGTTGAGTCACTGATGATGAGACACGCCAAGGGGGCGCAGATGCTAGAGAACTATAAATAGCGCGAAAGATTAGCTATACCAGGAATTCTACAATACAGCTTGGAACCATGGGAATATGAAGTTAGGAGGACGACCTACATGTGAGTCACTCCCACACTACACATTTTGGAACCGTGGCGAGCATATAACCAAAGATCGCCTATCTCCCACAGTCAGAGGACTATCCAAACAGGGAGGAAGACAGCCGATCCCTATGACCTCATGCAGCACAGATTTGAGAACCCTCGCCAGCAGCAGGAGCTACGCAGATCGACTGTCTCCCAGAGTGATCCGAGCCAAAAGAGGCCAGGGATCTGCTCTAGTTTTACGTGTGAGCAAAGTTCACGTGTTCGCCCTGACAGCTTGTCACTCACTCACTGGCACTCCATTGCATCTCCAGCGCTCTCCCCCACCGCCACTTATGTACACGCAATATAAGATATGCTCACACACATACACAGCATTTTGCAAAGTGGGCAGTGGTCAGTGGTCCTCATGTTTCTGGAATCCCCTTGCTATGTTTCATTTATAATACAACATCTAATATTTATAGTATGCTTTTGGTGACAAGGGTATATAATATGTGTGTATAAGGTAAACTAGGGTTGTACTTAAGATCTGTTTTATACTAAATGTAAGAAATGAGAAAATTATAGAACACCAGCGATATGTGTCAATGTTGCTGTTGTTGTTGTTGTTTTTGTTTTGATGTCGTTGATATTATTGTTTTTGCTGCAGCTTATGGTGTGGCTGTGATAATTAAAGTAGCGGCTAAACTACTGGAACAGCTCAGATAATTGTGTCCAGCAGTTGGATTTAATGCAATAATATCCTATGTCCCTTGTTCCCATTTGTACATTCATATAAATTAATTCAGAAAGAAAACAATTATCTGTTGTGAAAATGGTTTCCATGTATTCAGCGTATCACAGCCAGGGCATACGCTCCAGCCATGGTCAGCTGATTTATATTCATTCTTTCTATCTTAAATTGAGATTGCAGATAGCATTTTTTACTACAAACTGTCTCTCGCTCTCAAGGTGCACGGCGCATTTCCAAAGAGATTTCAACACTAACAGAAAAGATATCCGGATTTATGCGGTTGAGTCTAATTTCTTCCTTCCGTTTCATCCCCTTCTTTACGACTTATCAGACATGTTAAGATTTGCATATGGAATTACACTATTTTGTGAAACAGACTTTTTTTTCTTAAAAAAAAGGTAAAATAAACTCCTTGTCCAGGTCTATTCAAGAAACACATGTACAACTTATACAAAACTTTAAAAAATGGCAGCCCGAGGTCTCTTAGGCTCTTACCAATATCACTTTAATCTCTGTAACCTTGACTTTGAATTCCCTCTAGACTTACAATTTTTCAGTGTTAAACCACCTGTATATTTTACCAGCCAAACAAGAAGAGAACGAACTAGACCAAAAGCTAACAGTCGGTGAAACTGGCGGATAGGTGTCTCGAGTAGGAGAAAGAAAAAATAATTGAATAGGATCGTGGGACATTGCAATATAAATCACAGTTTTAAACCAGTTTAACCATTTATAGACAATGATGAGTACTTCAACTGAGTTTCAGTGGCATCCATTACAACGTTGTTTTTTTTCGCAAATTCCAATTCAAGTCTTTGAAGAGGAAAAAAAGAAACAAAGACACAGACATTCGGATGATCTATAGTGTCTATCAGGATGCCTCTATGGATTTACCAATCTGCTCACAAGCAGGGTAGCAGGATAAAGATTTTATTGCAAGGCCATAAACCAGTTCAGCCTGTCTCGTACAGACATGAGACAGTCGCTGCTCAGAATATCTCAGTCAGCTGTAAATTTTGAAAGTAAAACCCCGTCCTACAGTCCAGACGCCATTCCACTAACTGGGCTAAGTATCGATTTAACACACTGAGAAAAGAAGAAGGTGAATGGCTCGATGTTTTTCACCAATATCGCTTTTCACAGCAGTATTCACAACAGTGATATATTCTGAATCGAATTGCCCGACAAATCTTCAAAAACGTATTCAATACATTTATAAATTTCAAGGTTTTGTTGATTTTTTTTTGCCTTGACCTCGGGGCAGATTTATTAAATTTCAATCGACCATATATAATATGCATTCCTAAGATAACTATAAATGGATTATAATAGTAGCCAAAAGCGAAGAAAGAAAATTGTACAAATTGGACAATCGGTGAGACATGAATATTCAAGGTGTTGCTTTTATCTTGATGAAGGACCTCTGGCTGCAATAATTAGGATTCGTGTATCTTATGTATTGTATGTCTCATCTAAATAACACTAACAACATCAAATGCGAAAAACCCAAAGTAAAACGTATTCATTGCTGATCTAATCTAGATCCGTATCAACACATTCCTGTAAAGCCAGTAAGCTTAATATCATTTGGCAAACAGTATAATCGCGAAATTTTGAACATAGCGTAAGATGTAACCAAATCCTGCAGTATTGCTCGGAAAGCGGTCATTAATATTAGACCTCTTCAGAAACGCAAAGCAGTCTGAGTGATTGCTCTTGTACCTGCACTATCGGGGAGTCTTTCTGGCCATCGTGAATTCTGCACTAGTCAGGAAACAGTGGTGGTGAGAGGTGACTACATTTCTTGAAAAAAATAAAGCGCTGACAGAACTGGCTCATTCATTTTTGTGTGTCCTAACTCGGCTTAAAACGTACAGACAAAACTATAGGGTTTGTCACGATAGTGGGAATATGACTTCCCAAAGCAAGATTCTGGAAACAAAAGTTGTTTGTTGTTGTTGTTGTTGTTGTTGTTGTTGTTGTTGTTGTTGTTGTTGTTGTTGTTGTTGTTGTTGTTGTTG
>JBCEWB010552148.1:0-18593 GCA_039654565.1 Peronia peronii | reverse complement strand
TAATGGAAATAGTCTGAGTGACGAGGGGTGACAAAATTGACACCCATAATATGAAATTGACGTCTTTATGAGTACAATTCTTTCTCCTACCATTGGCTCATTGCAAATATCATATATTATGTGAAGAAAGGGTGGAGTTAGGGAGGGATTAAAGGGAGACATTAGTTAGTCAGGTGGTCCGATGTGGGCCTGCACTGTGTCACTCTGAAATTGATAGGGCTTTACTAGTCCGCCACGAGACGCACAGCCTCGTAGAGAGATGAGCAGAAAGATATGACGTCACACGTTTATGGCGTAGAGAGATGGCGAAAGAAAACGCAGAACCGTAAGCCGTGTTATTTTGCAAAATAAACACATTAAGGGTATGTTTTCACAAAAATAACACTGCTAACATGTTTATGGCTACTAGAAGTTTATTATTTTACAACAAATAGTATAGGGTGTCCGTGACGTTGCACTACCCCTTTAAGTAAGACCATATGCAATATGTAATACATGTACTTTGATATTGAGTTGGACAACAATTCAGTTGTCAGGTCCATGTTCATGCTTTTCTATCATTTTGACCACTGAAATTGTAAGTCTGTGCAACATCCAAAAATCTGTTTAGGTAGATATAGCATCCAGTTATACTTCTTCTTATCACTCTACAGTCCATAATGCATACATAATGCATATCAAGATAAATTTCTAGCACTGTAGATTTAGAATATCACAGACAGTTCACAATGAACTGATATTATTGTAGGTTTTGAACTTCAACATTGATCTGAAGTAATTTGCCATAGAATAATTGTTTTAAAAGCCAGGATAGGTCATCATGCTAGGCAGTTATATGTAATTTATTTGTGATCAGAATTAAGTTGCATTATGCCTCTCAAGGAATAAAATTTGTTCTCCAGCAGAAAGGAAAAACTGTAAAACAACAATATAAAAATTTTGTTTTGAGCTAAAGCAAGAGGTAAATAATGCCTACATATATGAATCTGAATTTGGATATGCATAGTATAGGAAAACCTTCTTCCCCAAGAAATCATATAAGCTTGACAGATGTTTCAATATTCTAACTAAAAACATTTCATTTTCATTTTTTTGTTTAAATCATTATGAAGAAAAATGAAAGCTTTTGTGTTGCCTTTGACCTTAGGTCATTTCACTGTGTGCATGTGTAATGGACATGTCTGTCTGATCAGAATATGTTGTTAGACACTTGCTTGCATGTCTGGTTGTCATGGAAATGGCCACTGCCATCTTGGATTTTGCCCTCTTTTTCAATAATTGGCTTTTTTTCTTTCAATAAAAAGTGTTTCCTCAGAGAAGTAAAAGAGATACAATGAAAAGCCTGTATCACTTTTTTCCTTAAGTCAAGGAAAATATGGAGGTCAAATATGATAAAAATGCGTCTGTAAATTTCGAGAAGATAGAAAAATTAGGTAAAAAAAAACAAAGCTTTTAGAAAAACACCAAAAAACGACTATAATTTATTAACAATTTATTGACTATAAGACATATTGAAAAAAATTCAAAATGAACAAAACTCTACATTTTGGCAGAGAAGACATCAAAGTAACCATGGGCTATAAACATATGAAGTGCTTTCTCTCTAATGCCTCCTGGATAGCTTATTCTTGAGCCTTAAATATGGTCTTGGTACCTATTTTTGCTATCTGATTAGCTAACATACTCTTGCAGAGATATTTCCTTTCCTTCACTTCAGTGAATCTGAATGAGTAAGCTCCCCAACCAGAATCCGTTGATTTTTTGTAATAGTAGAAATCCTCACAAGATCCATGTTGAATTAGCATTTACTGTTATCAGTGGGGGCAGAATCTTTTCCCTTAATTTGATAGGAATGAATTTGCTGAACTTTGACTACCCACCATCTTTAAAAATATTTGTAGTAAATAACATTTTTGTCATGAGATTATTTTGGACCTATAGATTGGTACATTTAAAAAAATGAACAACATTTGACCCCAAATTGGCTAATCCAGGTGATCCCCCCCCCCCTCCCCCTCTCCCCCCACATCAAGTTTTAAAAAAATATACAGAATAAGCATCAAAATTGCATTTTTCAAATTATCTGATTGTATCCATTTTTCTACATCCTAGTGTTTGGATTTGTACAAAGTATTCTTAAATTCATACTGTTAGCGACATCGTGATTTGTCATTGTAAAGTATATTGTTATAGATGAATGTATACAGATTGCTACATTTCATGACTGAATTCTAAATAACATGAGTACAACTATTTTTTCTGCCTCATACAATCCTTATGTTTAAGTTGTGTGACATCATGCATGAAAAATCAGACATGTGCTGCTGTATAAATATTAAAGACTAAATTTGGGTAGGTAAAAAATTATTCAGCTTGAAACTAGGCCAGTTACTGTAGATTACAGTAGTGAGCCTTCCTTTTTGCCTACAAGTCTCAGGTGTTGGGCAGTCTGAGTTACAGTCAAATTAAGAAGAATCTCATTTAAATGTATTTATAAAACATATTTTATTTCTGAATAGTATTTGCTGTAACTTATATCAATTATTTTTCCTCATGATGCCGTTGTATAACAGCTAAAAGCCTATATATAAATGCCATTGTGTAACACTGACAGCTTCATTTTCATGTTTGCAGGGCTACTTTGAATGCCTCCGCATGGAGATGGCAGAGAATAACATTGACATCACCTTGCTCTGTCCAGGCCCCACCTTCTCTCAGCTCTTTATCAAAGCTGCTACAAGCAAACCTGGAGAGGTATGAAATTGTCTTTTTGACATGTTGCATTCACTCACCAGACATATCAAATGCATATGCATATAATGAGACTTATGAAGTATCTCATTATCAGACACAGTGTCTCAGATATCTAGACTATTTGCTTACATATGTACAGTGGAATCCGCTTAAAGTCAACCCTTTGGGAAAAAGTGTTGACTTTAAGCGAGGTTGACATTATCCATTTTCAGGGTACACAATCTCTGGTAGGCACGGGGAATCAAAATGTGTGTTGTGTATTTATTGGGTTAGGTCTATGCCCCTTATCCCTACAAGAAAAAAAAAAAAACGATCAGAGCTTCTCCCTCTAATTCTACGCTAGTAGAATTTTGCCATGAGTCAACATCTTTAAGAAGTTTCAACTTTGTACCCAGAATGAGACCGTACTTTTTCTCAGATATTCGGATGACGGAGTTGAGGATAAAAGTTATTAATACTAATAGGTTCACTAGTCAAGGCGAGCGCAGAATGCAGGAATGAACATGATTTAACGATGTCACTGAAATCGGGCGCAGTGCCTGTGTGTGTGTGTGTGTGTGTGTGTGTGTGCGTGCGTGCGTGCGTGCGTGCGTGCGTGTGTGCATGTGTGTGTGTGTGTGTGTGTGAGAGAGAGAGAGAGAAAAAACAAATTGGGCAAAGAGAGCCAACTGTGGACAGGTGTTTGTGTATTTTTTTGCACAATGTGAGGCAAGCAAAGAGGGCCAAGCACGGAACTGTGTGCCACTCAGAGTAGCGTGTGTGTATCAAGGTGTTCATTGGTCAGTTGTACTGACCGAATGTGTGTCCACACACTTGCCAGCACACATGAGAAAGGCGAGAGCCGAATGTAGAACTGCTGTGTGAGTGTGTGTTTGTGTATCCCCGCCAAAGTGAGACAGGTGAAGAGAGTGAAGCATCTTCATGATAGGCCCACAGGCTACAATGTGTCAAAACTAGGCGTCTCTCTCTCTCCCTGTTTGATTTTCTTTTCTTTTCTTTGTCTTTGCAATTTACAGCTGTCAACTGACCAGCGTGGATCATTTGGAGTTGACTTTAAGCAGTGTCACCTCTGAAGGTGTTGACATTATCAGAAATAAGACTAATGAAATATAAAGGGAAAAAAAACGGGGCCGTCAGTACGGGTTGACTTTAACTGAGACTTGACTTTAAGTGAGTTGACTTCTCATGGGTTTCAGTGTACTATGTAGTTCAAGTACGAATAGATTACCATATGGTCACCTGTCATAAGGATGTAGCTGGACTATATGTTTTGGTACATTAAATTTTGCACAAGGAGACTCTTCTTATTTCACACAAATGAGTGAGATACCTCAATCTACCAGATCTATGATTAATGGTTTCATTGATGTGTAGACTTACATATTGGGATTGAAAAATTGAGCGTTGAGTTTAGATAACGGAAATTATCAATGGCATGAGGAATAAGTAGCAACGTTTTATCAATTTTGTAAGAATGTGTATGACAATCAGTAAGTGTTTGGTCCCCAGAATTTCAGATTTACCTCAATCATAGTCAGTTACTGTTCTGAGCATGAGCTTTCATTTCCTCTGTGATAGTGTTATAATATAGTGCTTAAGTTTTTTATAAACGGTGACTGTGTTAAAAATGAAAAGATGTAATCTGAGCAAGCATAATCCAGTTCTCTATGACTATGAGTTGTAAAGATGGAAAGTCAAAGGGGGATACAATCAAGAAAAGGATTATCAGGAAAATGACAGATTCACAGAGAACCGAAACCACTGTCAGTTGTCCATTGGGAGCCTATGATAACGATATCTATGTATCAGCAATTGGGGGCTCCACAGATCAAAGGGTGAGAGCACACAGGTGTCACAATGATGGATTGTTGAGGACAGGATCCTGTGTTGCCTGTCTCTGTCAATGGCCAGACACAGTTGTCTGTCAATCTCATAGGCACTTCATGCCCTGGAGGTTAGAGGCCTCCAGGGCAATTTATTTCTTACCTAGGTTTCTAGCTCCTGAGGCTTCAAGCCACACCATCAGTGATTATTCTTTAGTGTGTCACCATAGAACCAGAACCTGAAGATGATTTGTTTCATTATTAAAGATAGACTATTTTAACCTTTTCCATCAATTTCGGCATGTTTAAATTAGAGGAAAATAGTGCCATGGCAATGCCGCCATCTTGGATTTTGGTGTCTCTAAAATGACTCTTTATTGTCTATTTCCTCCGTTAAATTTCAGCGGAACTTACTTAATGAAACTCAGTGAACATGTTGTTTGACATAATATCAAAACAGGTACATAAGTTCAGCTCTTCGTATGTAAAAGAAAATTTTCCAGAAATTTTTTAATGTAATGAAATTTCAAATTTTGCCGTTTTTTTTCATACTGAAAACCTATTTTTCTCTAAAACCTACCAACTGAATGAAAAGAGCATATGTAATTTTTTTGGTCTTGTTTTGAAGATGATGTATGCCAAATTTGGTTAGAATCAGTGTAGAAAAAAAAGTAGATAGCAAAATAGTGTCAAAAACTGGGTTTTAAGAACCATGCATTAAAAGGTTTTTTTTTCAGCAAAAAATTTGACATATAGAGTATTTTGTTTGGCTTTCAACCTCGGAACAGCCCTTTTTTATATACTAGCCCTCTCCCCAAGATTCTGTGTCTTTTGTTGCTCTTTTCTGGCTTTCTGGGCATACCATTTCCCAAATTTTGCTCCCTATCCCTCATCATTCTAGGGGCTCCCACAGAGTCACTTCCGAGTTCTTGAAGACCTATATATGTCCTCCATGTCTTTATCTGTCCAAACCAAGAGTGTCTTGACCTTTACTATGACATATAGTCCACAACCAAGCTCTGAAGCAACAGAAAGAAAAGAAAAATTCACTATTTATAGGACGTGGAAGTTCAATTTAGAGCGTCTGGTGAAAGCTTACACTGATAATCTCTGTGATCAGCAATTTTTGTTTGCCTCACTTTCATCGGTGTCCATCCCTGACACTGGAGCTCAGGATAATTGCTATAAGAGGTCATAATCAAGTGTTTTATGCATTCTCTGCCCATGTATAATCAAATAGTGATGATCCCTCACTGCATGTAACAGCTAGATGGAGCCAAATCCTGGTTGGCAGTAGGCCAGGCCTGGCCTACTGTTGAACAACCATGTCTGTGGGTATTGATGTATCACAGGGATGATAACAAGCTGCTATATTTAATCCAAAAAGTGCAAACAAAGCAGTGCATCAGCTCAACAACAAAACCTGCCACCTGAGTGAAAGCCAACTGATAGGAGCACATTAAATCAGATTTCATCAAACTACAATACAAATGATGTTTGAGGAGCCATTAGCTTCAGTTGGAAAATTATCTTTGTTATTTGCTTAATGATTGAGGAAGAGTTTCACTGCAATGATAAAATCTACCAATCTGGTGCCAGTGAGATTCTTCCTGCTGATAGCTGTGGCTAGGGCTCCAGAGCTTTGTTCTCAGCAATCAGTTTTTTTTATTTTTATTATTTTTTTGTTGTTGTTTAATAATAAACCTTGAAACCTCCATAAAGCTTTTTTTACTGTTAACCAAGCTACATCTAAAATATTAGTGTAATAGATTTAATCTCAGTTAATGCCCCTTTTGCCCTTTGATACACTGCTGAAAATGTAGTTTAGGTAATTACATATATTACATATATGTCTTGCAGCCAGTCAAAATGAGATGTATGTCGATTTTTCACCATATGGGTTTTTGGTATCATGTGAAAGATTATTTCATACCCTTTCAGGTGGTGAAAAAAGTTTTGAGCTAGCTTCATTCTAGCCAGAGATATTGCAGTTTAAAGAGACAAGGGGGGACCCGTCAGCAATGACCGAAATTCCGAGAAAATCAAGTTCAAATGAACGATCGAATGCATAAATCTGCATACCTGCCTGACAAAAACCGGAGTTTATTATGAAGAAATATTTATAAATCAAGGGAAAGACTGATATTGTCTTGTTCTGAAATGAATGCACTTTCAATTTCTGCAATAAAAAAAAATTCGATGTCATCACCTTCAAAGTCCGATTTCTCGGTTCTAGTCCAGCGACTTACGTCTCATTTCAACTGGCCGCGAGACATATATTCTTTGAATAACAATAAAACTTTGAATCTTTTTGTTTCATTGTCCATGTGTTTCATGAAACACCTCCACAAAATATTCAAAAGCCCTACACTCAAAAGAAATTATCTGATGAGAAAGCATTTCTCATTATGCATGTACATGTATTGTTATTGGCAGATGTCAAACATCACCAGAGTGCTGAGATCAATTTAATTCAGAAGACCTGTGAAAAAAAGAATACCTCACAGGTAGTTTGCATCCATATTGGATAAAGATTCCACCCAAATCATGCCTGACAAGTCCAAAACAATACTGATGTTCTTTTTTCATATATTGCTTATTAAGTATATGAAGTTTTGTTTTTATTTGCAGGATACATTTGATATTCATACATGTCTACTTTGACAAAATGCCTTTGTGCTGAAAATGCTGTTTTGATAAGAAATCGGGATTTTGCTTTTCTTTTTAATATTTGAATGAAGTGATATGATAGGCTATCTTTGTTCTTGACTATGTGGAAAAATAAACTGATGAAAAAGGCATTTGTCAAAATATGTTACCTGATGAGTATAAATCTGAACATATTCATAAAGTTTCCTAGCATTGCTTGTGAAATTTTCAAAGATAACCACTATTGAACTCAGACTCATTCTATCCATTAAGGACCTGGGCCGAGTAATGGACGAAACAGAGAAAAGAATGTCCACTGAAAGATGTGCCTATCTGTCCTGTGTGGCCATAACCAACCGGTTGTACGAGGCCTGGATCTGTCAGCAACCAATTCTCTCCATGTTGTACAGGTTGCAGTACTCCCCAGACATGGGACGAGGGTGAGTTATCAGTCAGTTAGTATTATTGCCAGTCCCTTTGGACAGACTATAGTAAGAAGAAACCATATTTGAATTTCAGAGGTCATACAAACATTAAAAAAGTTGATCCAGCATTTAGAATTACATGTACTTGTATAAGAATATAAGATAGAAGATGTGTTAATTCCTCGTGTTTACATACATTTTGTCTCCGTGCAACCAATTTTCACTTGTCCAGTTAGGTGATATGTGTGTGTGCACCTGCAATCCTGTGGGCATGTGCAATGCATATATCCCACACATGCATGCTTACAATACTTACATGCAGGCCAGTGAGTATGTGTGTCTGGTGTTTAGTGTGTCTGTGGACATGCATGTTGTTTGTGCATGAGTTTGGGGGTTTTATTATACATATATTGCCAATGCATACACAGCAGCATACCAGGTAAATGCAATGACCATTCACTTGCACACACATAATATGTCCACAGGTATATGGTGAGAAATGGTCTGAAGCAAATGATGAAGCTGAGAGAAGGAAAATAAAATCAACCTCCTGTGAACAAAGAGGGCAGTATCAATTCAGTGCCAGTCAACAAGAGAAGTCAACGTGTTTGAATTGCCATGAATGAACTGATTTAGAATTTGTTACAATGGAAGTGGAAGGATTTGTTTGACAATTATAGTATGTACGTTAGGTCTATACATCAGATATTTTACAAAGAAATATATATATGTTTCACATAAATAATATGAAGTGGCTAGCCGGACTTATTGACAACACTCATCCTTTTGGATTATAGTATTATAATGTTAATTTTTACCAAGAGCTGACAGTTATCCATGGCCGAATGGATAAATGACCAGACTGATATTCCGATGAATCTGAGGTCAAACCTCAGTCATGCCATTTTTTTTTTTTTGGTAATAAAAATTTAATGTGTGTGTATTTGACATACTTTTTGTGTTTTATGTACTATTTTGAGGGATTAATTGAAGGAGATGCTTTTGCTACATACATCTTGCGTACATAATCCATTGAGAATGAAGGGTTCATCTCAAACTCCAACGTATTCACATCTGTAGATCTGCATACTTTCTTTTCTGTTCCTTGTAACGTATGTGTGTTTGTGTCTTCTTGACAGAACGTTTGTATTTTTCTGTGTGTTTTGTCTATTTTATTTTTTTTATATTTTTTTTTGTGAGGGTATAGTTGAAGATGTCCTGTCATGTAGAATTGAGTGATCTGGATCTAAATCTAGACCTCATTCAGTGTTTCAAATACTTTTAAAAAAAAAAAAAGATCGTCAAGCTCGATAATAAAACTTAACCATCATTTACTGATTAGCATATTTTTAGCTGAAAGTGTTTAAAGCTTCACGCACATGCCTCCCACCCCCTCCCAAAGGAACATGATGCGGACATAAAACTTCATGGCTACATGATAAGGATACCGACTGAATAAGTCCAGCTAGACTTTGAGACTATACAGGCTTAAGTCCGGCTAGCCATGGCCTAAATAATAATGTGTCTTCAATTGAATATTGTATAATGGAAAGATATGTGTAAGAAACCTATTGAAAAGTCCTTTTGTAATTAGTTCGTGTCTGTCTCAGCCCTACTGGAATACATATTGTCACTTCTCTATGACAATGGCATAAGTCATTTTCAGCATTTTTTGGCGATGAGAACAAAATCTTTATAGCATAAAACATTTGATGAGCTACTGATAGCCTACATTCTTATGAATCTGTTGAATTGCTGCTAAATATTGACATAATTCTATTGGCACATTTCTTTTAATAACATCATCTGGTGACTTTTATGCTTAGGAATGCCATAAAACATCAATTGCAGTTTGGCATAAGTCTGACTTACACAATTATCCCAGCACAATGATGATAGACATGTATTCATTTTTTGTTGTGATTATTGCTTTCAGTGTTTGAAGTCCTGATGATGGGCAATAAATGTCTCAGCTGTTTTAAGCCGTAAAATGCGCCAGTGTGATTATATATATACAACAGGCAGCCTGCTTGCAAATCCTACGGATCCTGCAAGCCAAGGATATATTCGGTCCTTGACCACTTGGACAGGAAATGTGAAACCCGTATTTATTCGGTCTTGACTGTGGTGAGATTCTTCTCACCTCGTCACTTAAACTTACAGGCTAAGGCCCACGGCTTTATCAAATCATTGCTATGGCCGAGTGCAGTTGGCAATGGGTATGCTAATCTGTCAATTTAGGGAAGATTCCACTCGTGGAGTGGGTGAGAAATGTATTATTGCCTTCAAGAAGTAACAAATGCTAATGTCGAAAGAGATAATGGACATGCGGTCCAAATGAATGAAGGTCAAAATGCCACAATGGTCTATTCAACTCCCCTATCAAAGACAAAGGTTGCACGGGAGGAGATCTTGTAAGTACGTGTGATATCCCTTACCTAATATGAAATAATAGTGGTCGGGGCAGCATTTTGTTGATCAATCCATCATCAGGTTATTGATCGTACATGTATCTACAGTGGTAGTACTCGCATGGTCATAAAAATGGCAAAACGCAGCCCTATAATGTAATATGAGATAACAATGGACAGCGTTTTGTCAGATCAACTACTTATCAAAATATCACTCCAGATGGTCAACCGCTGACCAGAGTGGAATGTTCCAGATGGCATGGGAAACACACCGACTCCTGGATGATTTGGTCCAATCAGAGCACTAGGACTTTTCTAGAACCGCAGTGACTAATCGGTGTTCATGGATGAGTCTATGTGAGTAGGGGTGACAGCTTGTATTACTCCTCAGAAGTTTTGCTTGATTTGGGCACATCTTTACCCCTCCGCCTTTACAAAATGGTTGCTTCTAAATAGTTACGCTTAAGTTACGAGGGTCAGCATGCCCATGTGCTGATGATTAATTATGGGGTTGTCCAGGGCTAAAAAAAAGGCCAAGACTTGTTGTGTTTGTTTATGTGAACTCTGACCTGTACTTTTGTCATCATAGATTCACTAAGATTACTTATACATTGACCACAACAGACCTCACCATAACCCCAGCGGCAACCTGCCCCATCAGCAGGACGAGTGCCTTGGCAAGTAGCACCCAGCCACGCGTATCGAGTGCCGCCCTTCGTGCAAGACGCTCGCAGGTCTAGAGTTAATAAAAATTACAGTGGATTAAAGGGAACAGAAAATGAGCGTATCTGACTTTGAATCCAAAAAGAAATTATAGAATGGGAAAGTACATATACTACTGACATAATCTGATTTTGATTTTATTTTCTTCATGTATATGACCCTCTGCAATCCAGTCTTATGTGTGATACAGCTCAACAACAGTAATGTAAATGATACTTGAACATTGGTAGTTTATATGAAGAAATACAACAAACTGCTTTACACACGCTGACTTTGACTGGTGACCGAAATTCTATCAATCCAATCCTCTGATGGTAGGGTCCATGATATTCAACACTGCTTTAGAGTTGTGCTGTTGTCCTCTCTTCACAGCTGTCTTTGAAGATTAAGATGCAGCTGAAAGCAGAACCAGTGCATCCAATCCACTTTTCCAGCACCCAATAATATACACTCTGCCATAGTGTTGTGAGTAGAAATTTTTCACCGCTAGTGCTGCCTGATAATGAGGTAATGAATAGTAACAAGTCCAGTAAAAATATGCAAGCTGTTGATGAGGAGAAATATATATCCATGTCGTGTATACATTGGATTTTGTGATTAATCTTGCCATATGCTTTTTTTTTCACTTTTTGCAGGCATAAAATTCTACAATTATTGAAACTTAATGTGCCATTTTTTGCTATATATTTTTATATATTGTTTTCAGATACATGTAAAAAATTCTACAACAATGTATCTTGTGATTATTGTGCCATCTTCAGCTCAGACATTTGCAGATTTGATTTTTATTGTCTATATTAATGTTATGCTGTATTACAGAAATATTTTTTGTTTTCATCGTGTGATCTTTATACTGGTATCACATGCAAAGTGTTACATCATTGCCTTGATCATCATTACCCGATCTTGCATCTAATTTATGTACACCTAGCAAAGACCGCCATTTATCCTTCATTCCAGAAGTTACAGCTCTTCTTCGCACCACTATCTAAACATTCTCAGGAGATTTCTGTCTCCTTTCTCCTTGTGGATTCAATCCAAAGATTTTTCTAGTGCTGCCATTATTGGACTTTCTCAAAATATCCTGTTCCCAATACTAACGCAATTTTATTCTTCTGTAGATGTCTGGATTGTGCAAGTACAACATGGAGCGAAACTTGTTTACAAATGAAAAGATTCATTTTTCATAAACTCCTCTATCCATGTCACACCATTACCATTTATTGTTTAAAACTGCATGATATTCAAGAATGCACTTAGATCTATTTGCTGCAGAGTACAGGAAATTAATAGGCTCCAGTTTTAATCTAAGCAACAAAAGACGTGTGAGTTGATGAAGAAATGTAGGCTTATGTATAATTTACTACTTGACATCTGACTGTTCATTATAATATAGGCCTATTTGAAGGAAAATCAGCCTTTCGATTTTACTCTTATTTTCCGAATTTATGGATGCATCAAAATAATTGTAAGATTCTTTGGCTGACTACAAATAGCCAAGATTCCAGGGCTTAGTACATATAGCTTTTGCATGTAACACAAATGCAACCTTTGTCCCCAAGAAACACATTCGAGGAACAATGTCTTTGCCTTGAAGAAAGCACATCACTTGGGTAACCTTCTTACTCTTCTGAAGCTGTATATATCAAATCTGAAGTGTTAATCAATGTGTTAATGCCACTGATTCCTGTTATTTGTCATTATTGAACTGATGAACTGTGTCATTGCCATACAGATGGTGTTATGTTTAATAATTTAGCTATTCAGCAAAAAAATTCAAATAAAGCTTTTCTTCTTGCAAACTTCGTCAGTGATTACATGTATTTCATTGAAAAGTCTATTTCTCCATAATTTGTCTTGGCTTCCTACCTGTGGGGGCTTCATTGAATGTGTTTTAGTTCATGTTTATAAGATAGTGTATGACTGTTTTTGCCCATATAGTTAGTTTCTCAGAAGAAAATCTGAGACAGTTTTTCAAGTGAAATCGCATGCTTGCCAAAAGCATATATAAAAATTATTGTTAAATATCAAACATTCACCCAATGGATACTAAAATTCAAAGAACCACTATTAATACATTGAACCAATCTTGATTTTCTGCAAAATGTTTATATTGTCATTGCATTTGTTGTGATGCATAGCAATTGTATTACTTCTGGCAGGTATGTCAGGTTGATGACTCCATTACTCATTTGAGTGAAAAATATTTCAACAGAAATCATAGCTGAAACTGAAATGAATGTACATGTACTTCCACTGATTTTCAGTCAATTTAACACATGCAAGTCGTACGGGAAGGAGGACATTCAGTTCAGCCATGGAGCCGTTATCTAAGTTAGGCTCATGGAGATCAGCTGTGAAGACAGCTCGGCAGCTAGCTGAGCTGATTTCTAGTGCTTACAATTAAAGTTTGCATAGTCCTGAAACTACATATATGCATTCCTTGTAATGCACTCATACTGTTCAAGAAAAACGTCACGACAACCTTATATAATTTTTATCCTTGTATCTCTATTATTAATGCCAACAATTGTTTACAAAAAAATACCCTTTGTTGGATCAATATTTTTTCATCACTTTACAGACACAATGCGATCTAAATATCCAAAGCCTGTTCATAAATCAAAGTATAATCTGACATGGTGATTCAGAACATATTCTTGAACAGACTCATTAAATAAGAACACTGTGCGAAAAAACTTAAGACAATGTGTCTGCAGATATGACTTCTCCACAGAGCCCTAAGCCCTACACCTCCTCTGTGACAATCAGTTACATTAATGTAGCATACAGTTCAGCTGTGTTACAATGTTTCTGTACATTTTACAAACCCACTTCAAAAACAACACAACATACAATTCGTCCGTGAAATAAAGTAAGACAAATTGCAATATGTGTAAAGTAATTATACTGTTACATGTTTTGTGCATATCACTGTTTTTTCTTTTTCTTCTGTTCCTCTGGCATCTCTGCTCTTAATTAGATCATGAAACTTTAAGAAGATTACTGTTCATAATAAGTTCTAACTACGTCCAAGTTTCTTTTGTCAAGAAACTATGTCATTTCAACATGAATGAAATTTGGAAATACATGTAATTGTTTTGACAGCTTTCTCACGGACTCTTCACAGTTCACTTAGAACATGTATTCCACCATCTTTGAAACATTATCCTCTCTTGTCGCCAGCTTAACTCTAGTGCCTCTTTCACAGCTACAACCTTGGTTTTTGTTATCTTAATTTTGTTTTATGCCTAGTCTTTTACAAATGGTATGACTGCATGTAAGCAGAATTTTCTTTAATTCGGAGGTTAACTAAGCATGAACTGATTCTTGATTTTTTCCAGCTAAACTTCTAATTGAAATTCTATCAATTTGTCGAGCTTTTTTTTTTCTTTTTTGTGCTCTTACACCTAAGGATGATTCCAAAACATACTGATTCTTTGAAGTACTAAAGGCTGTGCTTTTGTTCTACATCTAACAAAAGTATGCTGAAGATCACACTGCAGTTTTCTACTGGTTAAATGTGTGAGCACCTTCTCTTCTACAACAACTAATAGTCCATTTATTGATTTGTTTAAAATATATTGTGTCTGTTTTCTTTATCATTGACAAAGTCATCCTGTCTCTGAATTGGACATGTATGTATGGTCTCTTTATGGGTGTCGATGATGCAATTGGGAGAGCTGAAAAAATTTCATGGCTACTCTTGATGTCCTATGTAATATCATCTTCAAAGTTTTGAATGACTGTTTATTTATTAATACATCCAGAAGAGAGTTTGTATCTGTGACGGCACACTGTAGAATCCTCAATTGCCTGGGTATTGTCAAAATTATACTAAGTGCTCTGGCTTTGTTGCAATTGTTCTGTTCCATGCCTCAGAGATATCGCACGTGATTGTTGTCATACTTTTTTTTTTATGGTTGAAATACATGTACATTTCAGGCACAGAAATTTGAAGTGGATATCTTCAGCATCGCACTTCTGGCCCACTTCAAAGATTAATAAAGATCTCCAAAAGATTGTTCACATGGCTTTGGTTTCCGTGAAGCCTGTGCAGATTTTTTAGGCCACACAAACGGCAGAGTTCATTCAAACATTTCTGGTGACTTTAAGAGCATACTCCATGCCAGACTCCACGTTATGTAAAGCATTAGTACCAACAATTTTCATTTCCCGAAAGCAGAGTGTGTATCATCCACACAGACATAAAATCTGTACAAAATTCAGTAGAAATAATGTGTTCTTTTGCATTTAGTGCCAGATGATCACCTTGTCCTGATTTAAAGATATTCACAGTGAAAGCAAATCAATATATTTTGACATACGATACTCAATTTCAGTAACATTCTTCAAACATTTATAGCACAGAGATGAATAATCGCAGAAAGTTCGCGATTTTACAGTGTGATAGTGCGATGACTGAGCTTTTACAAGCAATAAGCAACTGATCTCTATGACTCACGCAAAGACAGTGACCCTTTTTAAAATGATGGCAAAATCAGCCAGGCATTCCCCGTGACCCCAATTAACCCCGCTCTGAAGTCGCGCAAGGGGCATAATTTATGGCTTCACCTGAGCTGCACGATTTTCTATTAGCGTGTAACGCTGTGCACGATGAAACACAGCCCATCACTCTCTAAAAGTAAGTCCTGACTAGCCTCCTCAAACTCTGTAACAATGATTTCTGCCATCTGAGTAGGTATTGACAGACTATAATCAAATCATGAATTTAATACTGCTAGAAGTCCGGAGTCATTTCTAGTGACGTACAGTATTGATCTAGCAAATGATGACATTGAAAAAAAAACAAAAAAAAAAAGACATGCAAAAAGCCAACATTAGAGGAAATAATTTTTATTCACTGACAAAAATACTGTGACGAACAACCATTTATCACATTGGAATCCATGAAAGTCATTGAAAGCCTCAAGATTTCATTCACCCATTAATAATCAATTCATATGAAACTAACAAAAGGTCATTACTTTTTGTCAATTGATCAGACACATCACTGATATTTTCTATTTTATTACTCACTGGTGGCTCAAATTTATTTTACTTGTATCTCATGCCATATAAATTCAAACTGTATACACATTTTCCTCCTATGAGTAAGAAAACGGAAAATATCAACTGAAAATGTGTCATTTGTGATGTGTATAACCAAAGAACAAAAACTCACAACCTTTTTGTCACAGTCTCATACTGTATATGTATTTTGTGACAAGTTACAAGAAAGCGCTCACTATTGCTAAGTAATGTGTGAAACTTTTTTTCCATCCTTTTTACTGTCATAGTACTAGTACTGAATGAGCTACATTTGTGCTGCAATCTTTCTCAGTGACTAGCTACAAAACAAATATTCTATCACTGGGTAGACTTTAAAACTGCTTTTACAGTGTTAGATCTAGTTCTCCTCACGGGCAGAATCAGGTACATGTATTTGTTTGGCAGTTTCTGTGACATGCAGAAATTTGTAAAAATAATTTGGTCTCAATGTTCAGTCCTTATTATGGTCATCTGTCTGGAAGGGCAAAATATGTGTTGATCTTTCCGTGACAAATCCCAATAACAGACCTCATTATTTCTGAGTACTTAGTACGGTATGTATGAATATCGTCGCCTAAGAGCCAGTTTCGCGTATCATGATTTTGGCATGATTTTTTTTCATTTCACCATCCAAAAGCGCATATCACCCTCCACCATCCATAAAAGTTTTACTCGGATCAGACCATTTGTTTTTGTCTAAATAAAAAGAGTTTTTATCGCGCATGTCGGGAAAATGATTCCAAATTCGTTTATTATGATATGCTTGAATTGAGTCTTAGTTTTGCTTCTTCCCAAAACACTTACATGTATCTGACATTGCACGGAAAAGGTTCTTATTTTAATTCCAAAACCGTATATCCTTGCACGATTTGAAAATTATATCAAGCACTGGATATAAAAGGAATTCACCTATAATGTAACTTTTCAATTATTGTTTCGTTATCACATTATTGTGTGCCTTGTTGGAGTAACGGTAAAAAACAATCATGGCTCGTCTCATTTATCATCATCAGCAAGAAGCATAGGCTACCTCTGCACAGCCGTTTGCTAAATGTGTTTCTTTGCTATGACTGATGTGGCATGGACGAAATACTAACAAACGAAATCATGTTTCCGCAGCCTAGTTTTCAAGATTAAAACTCGTAAGCTCCTATTCTCTAACAATAAAAAACAAAACAAAGCAAAACATGGGGAAAATTGTCAACACCACATTTTATTTGTTGATTGATCATTTGTAACCCAATCTTTTGAAAACGTTCAATTTTCTGGTAGCCCAAAGATATACCACTCCTAGAAACTCCGTGTTTCCTGATGAATCACCATGATGACAAGCACTGTATCGACTGCAATCAAAGCGATACCAATATTCAGCAAGAAGACACGTCTAGTGTGTGCCTTTTACTGTCACCTATCAAAGCCAAATGGAAGAAATGGAAAATACACATACTGCCATGCCATGGCTCATTATAAAATGTCATTTAATTTCGAAAATGATAACAGTTTAGATCTGTTTTGTTCAGAGAAGGCTTTTTCGTGGAAAAGCTACGCCAGATGATTCTGAAAATACCTACAGGTCCATTCAAATTCCGCCAGTAAGTGCGTTGAACCAAACAGAAACAACCCCACAATCATCTCAACAGACTGGATCAGTCGATCATATCTCAGATACTAATGACCCAGATTGTTCAGGTCACGACATTGGTTGTAAAACCTTATAAGTTTTCAGGGAAAGAATCTGACTCAGACTCAGATGATTCGCAAGGTGAAGAGTGTCAAGAGTTAAAATCTCAAGAGAGAAAAGTGCTCGAACTCAAAGCCGACGTAAAAAGCAGACATTTGAAGATCGTCATCAAATAACCAAATGTCTATTTCAAAGGAAGGACAAAGTCTTTTATCTGGATAGGGATAGTGTGCATGAGAAAGTAACAGAACTACACGTACAACAGAAAAGCAAAATCTGTCCGACGTTACCCCAGGCTCCTCTTACCAGCATACTCTAGAAGAAATTCCAAAGCGTAAAAGGAGCAAGAAAGACGGTGTTGATCTCAGTTTATGGAAGAAAAAACGTAAAGAATACAGAAATAAATGCATGGTAGTGACAAAGCCACAGTAAAACCCCGAGCTGTAATACTCTGAAAAACATAATGACCAACGTCAGAATATTTTCAACGAATTCTAGGAAATGACATAGAACAAAAACGCTCGTTCACCATTGCACACGTGAAGAAAGGTTCCAAAAAAAAGACGATGCTACCGAATATGAAGTTATGACGACCGTTTTTGTTAAAACCGTTTCACTATTGACAAAACAAAAATTAATGTATGCAAAGCCTTCCCCATTGCCACCTTTGGTTTCAAATCTGATTCTTTCATACGCACATCCCCGTCGTCGTTGGCAGTGCAGTCCCGAGGGACAGTGCCAGGAATAAGCCAGGAGAAGTTTCTCCTAGGGTTAAAAACAACACCTGGTGTGGCTGTACAATCCAATTCTGGAGTGACAGTCTCTGTTGCAGTTATGTGTAAAGCCTTCTTCGTAGCCATACATGGTGTCAAATCTGATTCTTTCATACGCATAAGCCACGAGGATATTTGGAAAGAAGGGGTCATAATCTAACAAATAGAAATTTTTGGAGATCTGCTTCAAATGCTACTTCAGGTGAGAAAGCAAAAAATGGGGGTTGCAGTGGTTCTGTGGTTTGGCGTCTGCTCACGGAGAAAACGGGCCGGGATCGACTCGCGGGTCCTGCATCGGGGGA
>JBCEWB010552038.1:0-18594 GCA_039654565.1 Peronia peronii | reverse complement strand
CGTATAAATCCGGGATACGCACTATAAAGAGAGTTTCACCTGTTGGATATATACGGTCGGCGCACTTGTAGAGTTAAGAGAAAACAAAAACCAAAAATTGAATTTTTTTTTTTAGCAAAAATCGCCTTAACCCTTAAAATGCACCAGTGTGTATATATACAACAGGTAGACAGCTTGCAGATCCTGGAAGCCACGGATATATTCAACCCCTGACCATTTAGACAGGAAATGCAAAACACGTATTTATTCGGTCCCGGCTGTGGTGAGATTCTTCTCATCTCATCGCTTACACTTATAGACTAATGCCCATGGCTTTATCAAATCACTGTTATGCCTAAGTGCAGTTGGCAATAGGTATGCGAATCTGCCAGTTTAGGGAAGATTGCACTCGTGGAGTGGGTGAGAAAAGTATCATTGCCTTCAAGAAGTAACAAATGTTAATGTCAAGGAAGACAAGTGGACATGCGTTCCGATTGAACCAAGATCAAAACACCACAATAACCTATTCAAATCCCCTTTCAAAGAAAAAAGTTGCAGTGGAGAGGAACTTGTAAGCCTGTGTAATATCCCTTATCTAATATGAAATAATAGTGGCCAGGGCAGCGTTTTGTTGATCAACCCATCATCAGGTTATTAATAGTATCTTCAGTGCTCATAGTTTCATGGTCATAGAAATGGAAAATTCGGCCGCAATAATGTAATTTGAGATAACAATGGACAGCGTTTGTCAGCTCATCGGGTTAGCAAAGTATCACTCCAGATGGTCAACCTTGGTCAGAGAAGAATGTTCCAGATGGCGTGGGAAACACCCCAATTTCTGGATGATTTGGTCCAGTCAGAGCGATAGGACATTTTTAGAACTGCAGTGACTAAGCTGTTAATGGACGAGTCTATGTGAGTAGGGTTGATAGCTTGTATTAGTCACCAGAAATCCATTATTTTACTTGATTTGGGCATATCTTTACCTCTCCACCTTTACAAAATGGTTTATTCCAAATAGCCATGCCTGAGTTACGAAGGCCAGCATGTCCATGTGCTGACAACTAATTACATGGTTAATCACGGCTAAAGAATTATTGTGTTTGTTTATGTGAACTCTTACCTGCAACTTACATCATAAGATTACTATACATTGACCACAACAGACCTCATCATAACCCGGGCGGCAACCTGTGTCACTCAGTGGGACGCGTGTCCCAGTGAGTGGCACCCAGTCGAGCATATTATTATTTAGTGCTGCTCTTGGCATAGGCTGCTCGCAGGTCTAGAGTTAACAGCTTTCTTCAGACTTATAATTTTCTGTGTTTATTTAATTATTTATTTACATTTATTTATTTATTTGTTTATTCACTTTTAAGTTATTTTGCATTAAGAGAAAGATACAAAAAAAAATAATAATTTCTGTAATGTTATTGACTAATTCTGTCACTTTTCAACCTACAGGGAAATTAGACCCTTACCTCACAAGATGTAATAAGCTTGGGCCAAGAGAAGAGTTATGGGTGTAAGTTGGTTTTTAAGGAGAGCTTTCGATTTTTATTTTCGATTTTCGATCAGTACAACATGTCAAAGTTTACAAGCATTTGCACTTCCTTTCACCCAAATGTGATATTTTGTATTCATACACACTCGGCAGCAAGTGAAAAAGTATTATTACATAATATATACAGAAAAACATCCACAACGTGGCATGTTAGAATGATTGATTTCGGATGATTTTTTTTTTTTTTTTTTTTTTTTACAAGAACCTAACTTGATAAGGTTAGAAAATAAAAGTTTTCAATGTTTAGGTAGCTCAGATCATTGTAGCTTATTAATATAATTTTTAGAAATAGTTAAAGACTGCCTTGGTGCCAAGAGCTGAATTTTGACTGAAGTCACATTTTCACCCTTTCTATTCTGTATTTTGAAACCTGACTCATTGACAACTGCCAGGTTCTCTCAAACCACTTCACATTTCAGGGAAGACATTTTTTTTTTTAATACTGAGAATACATTAAATTTTATTCTTAATTTTTAATTTATTCCAGTTCCATGAATGTAGATCAGAATTAGATATGATTTGATTAAATTTTTTTTTGGCTGGAGTAAAGAACATTCATGAAAACTACAGATGATCTTGTCCTTTATGCATTTTGTTTGATGGTAACATCCCCATGTTTGACTAAGATATACCATTATTAGGTAGATAACAGACAAAACTACTGTTCTGAAAATTGGAGTATGAGGAAATCAGTGACTTCATTTTAATTTAATGTGCAATTTGCCCTTTTGCAATATATTAACTAAAGACTTGGAAGTCAGACATCTGTCAAAAATCAGTGCAAGATGATCCATTTAATCAACATGAAACATAAATTGAACTGCGAAGTTTGTTAACCGGTGAAGTTACCAGTTGGTAATGCTCAGAATAGTCAAAACATTGTTCAAAACACAATATGATCGTGGATCACATTAAAGGTAATCCTTTGAGAACAAAAAAAAAATAGTCATCAAATGCAATACATAATACAAGGAGTTTGTCAACTCTAATGAGGTCAGAGCTGTTGTGTTAAATTATATAGCACTGTTGGTGATGAAACCTCAAAACTAGCAATTTTTTAAAAATAATTGGGGGGGGGGGGGGGTTTAATGTCTCCTCCCAGTCCTTCTTCACAGAAACATTTATTTTTTAAAAATTCATATGTTTGCCACTATGACATCTTGGCGTGATTTTTTGTCTCTGCTGTACAATTTTTCCCTGGGGGGTAAAGAGCTTTCATCACATAAGTTTGTTTGTTGTAGAGAAATTGAATATTGTTTTGTTTTTTTTTTAATTTGAAAGTAACTATGTTTAGAGCAGAATTTCACTACAGTTGTTTGGATATTTTGTTTAGAAAAAGTTCAACTAACATATTCTTGTGGATATTAATATATATATATATATCAAGTGTAGACAAAATGAACTGATATTATTTGAAAAAATTCTATTAATTTATTTTGAGCAATTAAATTCAGTTTCAGAATGTTACACACAAGTTGTCTGCATCGAATGCCCAATCAGATACTTAAGAAACAAGTCTGAGCTCTTGAAAAAGAATTAACTCTAAAAACTCAATCATTTCCAAAATTTATGCTTTCAGAGCAGATCAAGTGAACAAAATTGATCTGAACAGGAACAGTGAATGCCAGCCTGAGGAGGAAGCAGATTTACCTGTGCAATGGAAAAAGTGCAAATTTGGTGGTGATTATGAGGAACAGCCAGCAGTCAGCAGCCCACTTCATGAACCTGATGGAAAGTTGCCTGCTGATCTCAGTGGTGTAGAGCCAATGGTATTTTCTCCTGTTCCTCCCTCACAAGATGCACTGAAGAAGTTATTTGACAACTATTTCATTTCACATCAATAATTATCCACTGCAACAGACTGAAAATGTCAAAGATGGGCATTCTCGAAATTTTCATGATTTGAGAAGTTAAATTTCCAATATATGTTAACGTAAGTAAAGAAAATTGAGCCACACTTGTAAGTGCAAAATTTTTTAGCAAAGAAGATTCAGATTTTATTCCTAGTCTCTTTGCAACCATTCACGCCTGCTAGTTTTTGTTTGTTACAGTTCACAGCAAAAGAGCTGTACTGTTTTGGGTTTTTTTTCTTTCCGACACAAATAAGGGTATAATGAATCTGAATTCTGTTCACAGAATTTAAATTAAAAGCGAGGGCATTGGTTTAAACTGTGGTTGTTGGGAATAATAGTAATCTCCTCTGCTGACTGTGATCTTATCTGGCTAAGAGTAGTATTACTCTAGTGATCTGCTGTTGTTAAAGTGTTATTGATTGTCTGTGATCCAACATGGGACCTTTATATGTGAGCAGAAGTTGAAACAAATGGCTTGGGTATTTTTCTCCACGGAAGTCTCCTTTCCCAAGACCTGTATATGATGCTCTTCGCTACTTATTACCGCCTACAGATTAGCATTCCATGGTCATTGTGCATCACTTGTATACTTACGTTATATTTTGTTGATTGAAGTAGTTGGTGGGCCTTGTTATCAGTGCCTCTTGTATCTGCTGTCTTGCTCAAGATCTGTAGACTCTGGACTTTAGGGTGCCATAGACCAACTCATTAACTAGGTCTAGGGTGAATGTTTCTGGATTGCTTTGTTCTAGAATTATTTTAAAGATTTTATCGTACATAGATCTCTCCTCCTGTCAGTCATCTGAGAGACTAACATGGTATGTTATTTTCCGATGACCAATTTAAGGTACTCAGTTCTGTGTTCATGGATATTGTGCAGTTCTTATACAATGCTAGATTGAGTTAAAAAACAGAATGGGGGCCTGAATGGAAGGTAGATGTGGTTAAGAGATTTTATTCAAATAAACAAACAGTGAAAATAATGGCAGGGACAAATGAATTAAGTGAAAGTGTGGCAAATTCACAAGTTCAAAGTAAAAATGGAGAGTTCATTATTGAAATCATAGTCATGTTTTCTATAACAAGCCTATAATAGGTAGGGAGTAAAGAGAAGTGGATAACTGATATAAAAAATCAATAGGTACACGCACAATATAGATCTACATGTATATGTATATACAATGACAATTTCAACTATTGCTTTGACCTGTTATCCAAGAAAAGTGTGTCCGCACGCTGCATCATACAGCTGCAGTTTTACCTACTTGTTACACAGTTGCTGCACTTTTCACTGTTTTGGCTTTTTTTTTTTTCATTTTGGGACATTTTTTGGCATTTTTGCATACTACAATAATAGAAATCAATAGAAATTCTTTGTTGATTTTGAGATTTTTTTAATTTGGCGGACTTTTCTTACCTGGCACGAAAACAAAATAAACAAATTTTGTGTCGATACCGTATCGATATCCTCTATATGTCATGATAGACATGCCTATCTAGTGATCCTGTATGGTGAAATAACTACAAGTACTTGTGAATTTGTATTCAGTAATGAAAAATACACATTTCGATGGTAGTTTCCTTACTGCTGTGACTACAGTCAACCTCAACATACAGTTAGTGAGAACATAAACAATCCTTCAGCAGATGTCCACAAGTGCATCAGAATGTCTGAGAAACGCTGTTGTATCTCTTTTTTTTTTTTTTGTTGTTTTATCTAGATCTACATACAGCTATTGATATTTTGTCAGTTGAGGAGACTTAATCTGGCGAATATGATGATTCTGGGTCAGAATATATGAGCGAGCCAGAACATGGCTCAGAGACATCGAGATCGAGTAGCAATGATCAACCTGGCCCCTTGTCCTCAGTACATGTACATGTATATTTTTAGATCTGAACCAGGCTTTCTGCTAGGGAGAGGGATTATATTAGAGGGGGTAAGGGAAAAGCACTGAAGAGAGGAGGGCTTCCAGCAAAGAAATTCAAGTTTAGGCCTGCCTTACATAGGCAGTAAGAGGATATGCCCCTGAAAATGTCTAATGCGCTGACGCAATGACTAACCAAACAAGCCAAAATCAGTGTTGTATCGGGGAATGAAAAATCGGTCACAACGAAGATATTTATTATGATCACTTTGTGATTGAATTATATCTTGTAGGTAGGATTAAGGTATAGAATCTTGATCTAGTTGTTAGTTCTAGAGTAAGTGACAGAAGTGGTCAACAGTTGAGATTTAGACTCCAGATCGAATTAAAATCGACCACTTTATCATCACAACGAAACAAATTTGTAAAAATGGACGGAATGTCACACCACACTAGTGACACACTGAGTATAAGAAATGGATGCATGCCTCAGGACGTTGGTATTATGAAAATCTGTGCTTGGTGCACGGTAGTGCAAAACATTGAGCCAGTTTGAAACCTTCACTTGATGAACCAGCAGGACATAATTTGAACCAGTGTAATGTGAATGTTAGAAATGAGACTTAAAAATTAAATTAACCTTTTCTATACTGATACGTGTTTTGGTTCGGCAGGTTGAGGTACAGTTAAAGGTGTTCAGCTATATCAACTTTATTCATCCTGACCTTTGATAAATGCAGTGATATTGGTTTTCCCCCCTGTCCATTTATCTTGCATCAGCTACCGGTATTTGTCATGCTTTTATTATAATTTTGGAGCGAGGATCTGGAGATTGTCCATGTTAGTAGTGCCCTTTTTTTTTTAAGTGTTTTAGATTAATTACTTTCCTGTTATCTGTAATTATGGTAATAAATGCTTGCTAATGAGCTGTACAGACTATCTAAACACTTAACAAAAATCTGTTGTAATTCGTGAGTTCCATTTTTTCGGCATTTTTTTTTTGGCCTTTTTGACATTTTCTGTGGCATTTTTTTTTTGCTTTGAAAATGGCATTTTTCTCAGACCACAGTTTAACAAACATTGAAACTAAGAGGCAATAGGGTTTTTGCTAAGTAAGAGAGAGAACACCTGACAGAGGCATTCTTGTCCTATGCATTCAAATTTATAAATCAGTAATAATGTACAAAAGGATTAAGTTCAGCTCGTGGCCATGTGTCCTTTCATTTGAGATTAAACTTTTGCTACATGTGATGTCATAATAGTATTGTGTTTAGTTGGAGGGAGGTGGGTAGTTGTTCATGGTAAACCTGGTGATCACTATAAATGGTGTTATGGCATTCATGTGAACAGTAAAGCTTTACCTTAACATAACTTTTTTATGCATTTGGCAATATTACATTTTTGTGATGGTCGCAAGAACATCTAGTCCCTTCTTTCCCAAGGAAAGAAGATCTCATCAGTGGCACGTTAATGGGAGAACAATCTTGAAAGAAAAGGTGATGCCAGTTTAGCTTTAGTTACTATTGATTAGGCTGTCTCCCCTGAATTGATCACTGGTTCTCTATGGACACATTGTTCCCACAGAGATGTATACCATGTTGTGTAAGGCCGAAAACATACTGGTCCATCTGATTAGCAGCCACCAAAAGATAGGCGACTGTCGGAGGAAAAAACGTAAACATAATGAATCCATCAAACTGTCACCTTCCGGCGGGATTTTTAAATGTGAGCATGTGGTGGCTATTTCTCAGTGGCGCCTGTAAAGAAAAAGTTTCCTTTATGGTGGTAATGGAGACAAAGAAATTTACCAAGCCGTTCAATGTCACTACATCCAGTAAATAAAAGCAAAGTAATACAAATGGTGAATATCATCATTTAATGTCTCAGCTGCACAACCGTGATCAAAAATTCAGAGATGAATTGTATGTATGTGAGAGAGAGTATTGCTAGCCACGAGGCCTACGTTTGTCAGGCAAAGATGAATTTTTTTTTTTTTAAATTACAGAATCAGGCAATAAATCACAAAATCTTCACACCCGTATCTAATGTTTGGTCGCTGATTTCAAATCTGTTATAAAAAATAACATTTGGTGAAAAAAAAAAGGGGGGGGGGTTAATTTTTGCAATTTTATGCTCCACATACAGGGAAATGAATGAAGTTCGTCTGGTAAGTCGAAAGAAGAGGAACATGCCGCACTTCAATCCAACTGACCTCTGCCAGCCGGCGACAGCTGAAGATGACTATAATTACACTGTCCGTTTTGTCAATATTTTCCTTCTTGCACCACTTCAGTCCGTGACTTTGCCGCCAATTTTTGCTGGATTGACAGACCAGTATGTTTTCGGGCTAAGTAGACAGCAGTGTATTAAAGTAATAGTGTTAATTGAATGACCCATTTCTTTCAGCCAGCTAAGTTACTTCTCCTTGCCATGTACAAGGGGTATAATACAAGCATTGCAAAGAGGGGGAAAAATTACTTTTTCTCTCATTTGAAACGTGATGCGAAAAAATAATGAAAAAAATTGTCACAATGAAAAGAAAAACATTTTCATGACGTGGTGAATTTTTCAGAATTTTGCATCCCTAAGTTTCTAATCATGAGAAAAAGTTTTTTTGTTTGTTTTTTTTTCTCCTTTGCAATACTTGTACATCCCTTACCTTGGCAAAAGAAAGAAGTCAAATGGGTTATTTATATGACATATGTTATTGTTGTTCTTTTAATTATACATTACATACGTTTCACTAATATGCTGTAAACTAGTGTGAAATAACCCCATGTTGGTTAAAATTCACGCTGACTGACAGACTTGTCGACAAACGTCATTGTCCAAGCCTGTTGCCCAAAACGTATTGATTATTTTCATGTCATTTTATGCTTTTCATGACAAAGGCTTTACTTAATGTAAGGTGGTGTACATGCGTAATGTATTCAAAGAGGCACTTTTGATGGTGTAAACCTGGTGATACTAAGTGCCTTGCATTGTCACTGCTGTCCATCCTTATCCTGCAAGTGCTTTTATCTGGTTTTTATAACTGCATATACTGTATTCTTAGAAATGATGGCAGCATTCCATTGCGGATCCTACATCTAACACTGTGTGTATACTGTTTATATTGAATAAAATTACATATAATTTGAACATGTTTTTATTTTTGTGTCAGTTTTTTGTTGTTTTGTTTTTCTGCTTTCCCAGCTTGTCCCTTCTGCTTGTATTTACAATTTCATTTGTAAAAGGAGGATGGAATGCAATGGAGGAACAGACCCAGTTTTAATCTTTTTCCTCTTTTTTTGCTTTTTTTTTTCCTCAATATAGTGTTCAGATTCTTCCATGTACCCAATCCCTTTCCCTCTTTCTCCATTCTCTTTCTTTCTCTTTCTTTCTTTTTTTACTTTCCTTTTTTTTCTTTCTTTCCTTCCTTTTTTTCTTTCTTTCCTTTCTTTTTTCGTTCTGTCACATTTATTTATTTCCTTCCATCTTGCTGGCTTTCTCACATAGGTGGGTAAGTAAGTAGTTAGGCGGGTGGATGGACAGACAGATAGACAGACAGACAGACAGACTGAAAGATAGATAAATTAGATGGCTAGATTAGATGGAACAAGTGGGTGGGAGGGGGAGATCAAGGATGGGTGGATGGATGGTAAAACACCTTAGTATGTAAGGTGAGTTTATGTGTTTGTTAGTTTCTCTGATGACATAAGAGATCAATGAATCACGTGACTTGACAAGCAAATTAAGAAACAGATAAAGCAAATACATGGTTTATGAAATACATTATCTCTCCTTTTTATTTAAGTCACTTAACCAAGTCATCCAGCAAAGACAGATTGAAAAATACAATGTATTCATAATGTTCAGTCTATAATATTTATTATACAAATAGATAAAAAGTTTGAAATATAACAGAGCATCCACATAATCAACATAAAGATAAGTGTATTGCGTACAGTAAAAGAAACTAAGTCTGCCTGTGACCGAGAATGAACTGGATAAACACAAAAAGGATGATGACATATTTATGTAAAATTGCTTGGTGGCGTCACTATGTGTTTTTTGGGTGTGTATAAAACATAAAAAAGAGAAATGAGAGACAGAGAAAAAGAGATATTTTACGGTCACATTTCAACAATACTAAATGCTATATTTGCAAAAATTTCATTCAATTTCTGAATGTCACATTGTACAATATATATATATATCAAGAACGAATGTACAAAGAAAGATTGAATATCAATGTATGAAAGCACGGGAAGGTTCTCGTCGAGATAAGAACAACTTTTAGAGTGACAATATATGTGCTATGTACAAAACTTGGGGCTCCCCAAACAGAATACTGACGCCAAACATGTACTACAACAGAACCGATCAGAGTGACATCACATGTTTGTGTCCTGCGCAGCCCCTATGGTGAAAATAGCTAAAGTAAAAGTGATTGAGAAATATGTTTGGAAGGTAATCTGATCTAATAATAACCCCAACCATCTAAACTATTACCACTCAACAGTTTTATTTAAAAAATAAAAAGACACATTATTTTGCCAAAACATTCGTTCATCAGTTTGACTACAAAAAATACACGTGCAGGGATGTGGTCTCTTCCGGTTCCTGTTGCGTAAGTTGTTTGGGAGAGATAACCAGAGTGTCATATATTGATGACACCCCTCAAAAAAAAAACTGTCATGGACATGAACAGATCACCTACTCTCATTAAAATATTACATGATATCAGGTGAAATTAGACCTGCAGTCACAATATTCATGTATGGATTTATTAAGGTCAGTGGAAAACAAATTTCAATGCATGTAGCCATGTACAAAGTGGTCAAAAAGTCCCAAAATACTGATGTATTTTTTTTCTTTTTTTTGTGACATGGTGGTTTGTATTGTTTTATTGACAGTGCACAGTCTGACCCTTTGGATTACTGACATTGTTATTAAAATATTTTTTATTATGTATTATTTACTGAGTTGATTTTATCATTGAAACTTGTTCTTGTTCATTTTCTTGTTTTATTAGAAATAAACATTTGTCCATTAAGTTCATTTCTTCATTTTCATTCAGTGTCCTATGACTTCTCAGCCATCCTGTAGATCTAGATGAATTTTGCTTTTGTGAAAAAATTATTCAGTTTTGATTCTTCAGCAAGATACTCATGATCGAGTTAACTCCTGTGATCAGAATAAATAAAATTTTCTCAATGTTACTTTCTTTGATGCCAACTCATTTCACCAGATTGAAAGACATTTTTTTTTCTTTCAAAAACGCCACTGTATTAGTAGAAATGATGCTTTCTACATCAGACAAAGACAAATCTATGGGGATGCCTACAAAGAGGCTGACTGGAAACATCAAAAGGTGGACAGGCCTCAGTTTCATGGAATCACAACGACAGCAAAGGACGGTCACAAATGATGAAGTCTATGTGTGGTGTGGAATTTAGAATGCCAAAAAATTCTCAATGACCTGGCGACCAAAGGGTGCGGAGGAAGGAAAGCAGAAAGGAAGGAAAGAATGAAGGTAAAAAAGGAAAGATTCAGTTGAACCCAAAATAAGAGAAAGGCATGAAAATTTGGATGTGGGGAACCACTTGTATGAATTATGTCTCTTACAGAAACTAAGAGCTAAGCAATATAATCTGGAGCAATTTCTTTGGGCAGTGTTACTGTGATTTTTCTTTTCTTTGAAATTCCTATAATGTACAGAAGCCTAAAATGCCTGAAAACTACACAGCTTGCAAAAATTGTTTATCTGATCTGTGATATAGGCCAGGGGTTCCCAAGCAATGGGTCACCACCCTCAAGGGGGTCGCATAGTCCTGCTAGAGATGGCTTGGGATAAAATTAATTGTTTGTATCTTTCCCTCTGCATCACACAAAATAAACCTTGAATCAAGCTGCTGATAGTAGGGGGTGGCGTGGGCTTCAAGCGTTCCGGTGAGGAGTCATGAATGCAAAAACGCTGGGAACCACTGATATAGGCAATTTATTCATGACCAGGAGGAACAGTGATAAAAGACATATATACTGGTTTTCCATCTCACAGACAGATGTATAACCATCACGGGTACTTCACCAAGTAACAATTTTGTGCATTAAGGAGAACAGGCCAACATTTTATATAAATATTGATGCAAAATAGAAATGTAAAGATACAACCTGTTAAACAATTGTAAGTACTTCTGAGATAATCGTTCTCATTATCACATCTTGTCACTGCTTTGCAATAATGACTGTAGAAGTCGGACTTGTGCCACAATGCCTACTGATGTCTCAGGCATTTCTGAACAGGAGAGCTATCATCTTCTGACTGACTGTGTCAAGGAAGGGGGGGGGGGGAGAGACATGTGTGCTGTAGGGGCATGGTAGATGACTTGACAATTCTTCTCTGTTTCTTCATTCTCAGGGATAAGGCAAGAAACTGGTTTGTGCACTCTGATGTTAACCTATCAACATTTCTTCAGTTCCCCTCGTCTCCTCCCACTTGGTACACTACTTTGCATGATGGTTTCTGTAAGTCCCTATGACATTGTAACAATTACGTTTTCTAATATTGGTAATGGAGAGAAGGTCACCATGGTCCAGTGGCTTATTATCATTTAATGTCAGTAAAAAAGAAGTAAACCACTAAATTTATGTATTAATTCCACAGAGTCACAATGGTGTTATTCTTCAAACGACTTGTGCTATAAACATTTTTTACTCAATCTCTCAAAAGTGATGAATTAATGCAAAGTACAGACGAGATGTTCATAACAGTAGTAATACCGCCACTGTGATGCAAGATCGCCACATGCTAACCTTGAGCTCTGGAACACGTGGTTATTTTGCATCAAAGGCACAGGTCCAATACATTTTGTACATAAAAACAAAACAACGAAAAAATGCATATTCATCATTACATGATTAACAAGCCTGATCCTATTCGTCATCACCACTGTACTGAATCAGAGACTTCGCCACCCTTTCTTGTATTGTGGGCGATATTTTGAGGTTCGGCCACATGCTGAAGGAACATCTGTCACACATGGGCTCATTTATATGATGTGAACATGTCTGTATGCTCATCAAGACCTAACTGGCATGTGCAGAGCATGCACAGAAAACAGAATGTGAGTGGCAATCCTTTGGTGACATGACCCATCTCGAAATTAATCTCAGCAATGTCAAGGGGCCAATCTAGTCAAACACTCCTCTTTATACTATACACTTGAATGAGCCATGGTTTCATTCTGCTGAGTTACTTCCCTTTGCCAAGTACAGCATATAAAATAAGCCTTGCAAAGAAGGGGGAAAAAATCACAATCTGGATGTTATTTGAAATATGTAAAGCAAAAAGTGATGACCAAAAATACGTCAATGTTTTCATCACATGATGAATTTTCTAGAATTTTCGGTTTCTCATGTTTCTAAAAACAAAACAAAAAGCAATTTTGAACAACTGCATTGTGTTTCAAGCAGCAAAGGGAACTAATTAGGCTGATGGTCAAACTGGCTCACTCCTTTTCTAATTTACCGATATAGGAAGATTACTCATGGAGGAAGAACTACAGATGTCCACCTTTAACATGGGAGAAAACTACACTGTTTTTAAAGACCTCTATGCCTTTAATTTATTAAATCTATTGATTCAAATCATTGCTTTCTGATTTTTTTTTTTTTAAGGTGGGATTGATAAGGTTCAGGACAAATAAACCCATGGATCCGTAACTTTGAATACATGAAATACTGGACATCTATTGTTTTTCCTCCTTAGTCTTCAGATAATATCAGATGAAAGTACTCGCCATGTACATGTACAACAGAAATAGTATAGTACATGACATATCCGTCATAAATACATGTGTACACCCAAGGGAATGTTAAAAACACGAATATGACAACAATTTCACAACCAGCATGACTGTGTGCGTAAAAGTGCAAAAACATAATCATCATACCGATTTCCCAGTGTTCTTTCAACCATAGTATTCTCGACTGGTCTAGTCTGACACGATGGAGAAAGGGGAGGGGGGGGGGATTGGATCAAGAGGCAGTTTGGTCACAATTTGAGTTTCGATTAATCACACTATACTTGACCATTAGTCCAGCCCTCTCCTCTCTTCCCCCACCCAGAGGTCCAACCAACAAAGCATTTGACAGTTCATGACATCAGAAAATACTAGCCATTATAAATATTTCAAACTCATAATCCTAAAGTTGGAAACCATGAACATTTTGAAAAAAGCTCTCA
The DNA here is from genome assembly GCA_039654565.1 of Peronia peronii. Classification (NCBI taxonomy): domain Eukaryota; kingdom Metazoa; phylum Mollusca; class Gastropoda; order Systellommatophora; family Onchidiidae; genus Peronia; species Peronia peronii. Next base: position 5,100 of record JBCEWB010552038.1, on the reverse strand, counting down.
GTTCCAAATTAATTTTTTTCTATATGCATGTAATCTACTTTACCCGTAACTCTAACAAAAACACGGATTTGATAAACTAATTTTACCAAATAATATCCAATAGTGACTCAGCCTTTATTAGCCTGCTGACTAAAAACTGCACCTCCACTAGTGGATTGATAGCCCATTAGAAATGCTATATTGCTATCCAGGTTCCTTTTTTTTTCTATTTTGTTTTGGTTCATTTTGTTTAGTTTGGCAGCCCTTAAGTCTTAGGAATGGCATTACTTCAGATTGAAATACATGTTGTACTTGCTCTGAAGAAATCGGGATGGATAGTTTGGATTTTGGATTGTTTTTTGTTGTTTTTTTTTAATTTTTTTTTTTTATTTGTTTATCGTCTTTTTTTTCTAATTTTGCCTGAACAAAAACATCTTCGCCTATTTTCAAACCCATTTTTACCTTCTACGAATTCTTTAATATGCATTGGGTGTACACGGGGCCTCCGAATACATTCACCCTGGTTCAAGAAGGCTTGAAAAAGCTACACTTTGAGCTTCTCACATAGGAAGCCTGGAATCTTTTGAGCCACAAGAAAAAGTGGGTTCGACCTTTCTCATTTGCTCAGTAGAATTCCTCAAAAGGCAGACACTAAGACTTAGCTGCTCAGCCATGAAGTTGATGATTTATACTGCAGTTAGTAGGTCAGTCTAAGAGTAAAGGAAAACAAATTCCCTTGATATGCCCTCCTCCCGAGGATGCACATATAAGTCACAATGTTTCACTGACAAAAATGCCCTTTGAGAGAATTCATAGTCTAACTCCTGCAGAAGAGAACTGGCATTGGATTAAGAACAAAATTACATCTACTATCAAGGAACAATGCAATGTAAAATTTTTTTAAAAAATAAAATAAAATACATTGACAACGAAGCAAAATAAACAAGAAAAAACTTATACATAATATTGTAATACATGTACATAAATTAAAATAAATAATTTCATCAGATAATGGTTTGCTGCATTAAAGTGTGGTGTCTTTTATCTATGTGGTTGTCTGGCTGTTTATGTTCATGTGTTTGTTTGATTATTTGTTTTTACTATACTTTGAGAAAATGGTGCGCATGTTCTCGCATAACAAGAATACAGAGAATACACCAGCAATAAGTTAGTGTTCCACACTTGTTCAGCCTTGTTGTTATCGGAGGAGTGATGGTTAAAGGAGGTGGGAGAGGGAGAAGGAATGGGGAGGAGGGGAAGGGTCAGCTATGCATACTACACATTGTCTGTATCATTCACTGACCACACAGAGGCACCACACGCCCAGCTGGTGCTACAATGCCGTCTTTTCCGTGGTGCTACTCGTGAGCACACAGTCATCCTCCTCCAGACTGGGCAAAGGACAGATGCTCACATCTTCTTCCTCCTCCCCCACCTGCTGCTCTTTCCTCCTGCCATCGCTCAAGTCCTGATCTTGGTCGTGAAATCCTGACTCAGCGCTTTCCTCGTCCGAATCGGCCGCCTCGTGTAGACAGTACTGCACGCCGTCGTCACGCCGAAGTTCTTCCAGATCGTTGCCGATTTCTAAATCGATGATGGGGTCTGAGGAAAAAAACTCAGCGTCTGCCGATTCCAAATCTAAGGCTTCCAGAATGTCGTGGTGCTCGATTCCTCTGTGGACTAAGCCAGGAGGGGAAGGACCTGCGCTGACAGGTGTGGCTGGCAGGTTCTCATCCTCATTGTCTTCCGCCTCATCGCTATTGTTATTGTTGTTGTTATTGACAGCATGCAGTCCTACCATTTCCTCCTCATCTTCCTCCACATATTCATCTTCTTCCACGTCCTCTGTAATGGCGCCCAACTTCGGCGCTGTGTTGGACTTGGAGACAGGTGGTCGGAAATTTTTGGCCGTGCTCAGAAGCTGAGTTCTCAGCGGCAAGACGTTGCCCCCTGCCTTAGGCAAGGATTTCGCTCGCTGAAGGGTTAATCGTGATGTCTGCTTTCTCAGTTTCTCCCGCTGGAACTCCTTCAGGGCACAACTAACTTTCTGGTGCAACTGGTATGCCATAGTTTTGGCTTTGGCCTCGTTTTTGCACAGAACCGCGTGACAGCGAAGTTCCATTTTCATCCGTCTGCCCTCATGGCGGTAAACCCAGACGAAAAGGCGAGGATACTCAGGGTGAGCAATACAGTAGGAGATTCTGTGAGCGCGATACTCGGTGAGTCCTTGCTCTTTTGTGTACGCTTTGATTCCTGAACTAGACAGCTCCATTTTCATTTCGATACCCGGATGTTCACTCCGCATGTAATTGTTCCAAATGATACTGGCCGCTTTGTCAGCGCAGCCTTCACCTTTCATCACAGCTGTTTGCACATTACCAAGGTAACGCACTTTGAAGGTGGGATCTTGCTCACTGATATTCAGGTTTTTCCGCCAGCCAAAGAGATTCATGATGGTTGTTTGTGGCATTTGCCACAGGTGGACACCAAAAAAAAACACCACCAGATGGTTGGCGTCAAGGGTAAAAGATGACGTGAAGGTCAGAAATGGATAAATGTAAAAGTTATGAAAGTCGCCAATTAGAGATTGGATGTCCGGATAAGGTCTGTGATGATGGTTTTCCCAGTGAGAGGATTATATGCTCTAACCCCAGAGACACCACTTCAAACAGCTGGGTCACGTCAGAAGGACTGGTCTATCTGTAATTAAAAGAATGTAGAGAAGATAAGAATACATTGCTGCAATTACTAATACAAGTAATGGAGATACAGAACAGGCTAATACTATAAGTGACAAGGGACTGCAGTAACAACAGAAAGGCTGACGTCAGCAGTATCACTGCAGTAGTGAGAAAGATTAGAGGAGTCCTGGACGTTATAGTGACCAAGTTTTACTAGTCAAATAGAAGCATTTGACTTGGAAACACCACCCATGCACACACACACACACACACAACACTCACTGAGAGAATTCACGAAAATGTTGCTCCTCACACACCATCGCCACTGAACTGGTTTTATATTTCTCTACATGACTTTTGGTCTTGGTCATAGGGGAGCTAAACCCAATAACTACATGAATTCATTTTGTAAACAGCAGTGTAAAATGTCGGTCTTTTTCATTTATCATGCAGGGAAAGTTGATCTGCTCTGCTTTTGTTTTCGCCCTCTTAATTATTATCCGTGCAATAATGAAGTTAGTTTTGACCACCCCTATTACTTCCCTTTATATATATTCCCTTACTATACATTCCAGATATATGTTGAAATGAATAAGCAGTGTAAAGAAGAGAAAAAAAATCACTTTAGTTCTCGCTATTCAAAAGGCCGATATAAACAAAAATGGATAAAATTGTTACATTAAGAGGAAACTATTTTCTTTATACCACGAATTTTTCGAAATGTTTCATCGTGAAAGTGCCAAGCTAAAAATGCAAAGATGATGTTTTTGGTCTTTTTTTTTACACTGCTTGTGATAACGCCCGTTGTGCCTGGCAAAGGGAAGTAATGGGGCTCGTCAAAACGAGTTTTCATTAGCTGCTCAATGGTGACACATTGGCCTAATGTACTAATCATTCACAGCGCAGTGTGTAAACAAAAAGGCCAAGCGCCTCCCTTTCCCTGACAACTCACTGTGTGAAACAAACGGAAAGTTCACTACCAACATGTGAGCATAATGCTCAGAACAAATCCACTGATAGCAAATACTACAGAGACGTTTTTCTCAGGAATATGGGAAACGAACTGTAAGGTTTCGGTTCACTAAGATCACCAGTCATTGAGATCAATAGAACATAGGAATCCAAACAGTCCCCCTGAGTGGTTTGCATCGTTTGACGAGGCTGATACTAGCATTGAGCTGCCATAAATGTTTGTCCTTCGCCAACAATGCTGTTTACCCTGCTTGTTAATTCCATCAAAACGTTGCGCCAAGTAAAGCCCCGTGTAATCCTGTATGGCCCAAGGTTACGTGAGTATCTACACATTTCTATTACACTTAGATAGATCAGTCAAATCCTGAACCTCATAGTTGTGACGAAAGACTGTTCATGGAAAATAAAAATGATTCAAAAGAATACAAACAGTGATCCCCCCCCCCCTCCTTCCCTTCTCTCACACACACACACGCACACACACTCACACACACACTCCTCTCCTCCCTGGGCATGTGCATAAAATAATAATAGGATATTTATGTATAAAACCAGTTGCACTGGCGTATCAAATCGCTTCAGATATTAAATAATCGACGAATTTTAATCATATGATAACGCCTCTTAATGTACATGTATTTTCATTCATTCATGAGGGAAGGGCGATTCATTCATTCATTCATGGGAGAGGGGGTTCATTCATTCATTTATGAGGGGGAGGAGGGCGGGTTCATTCACTCATTCATGAGGGCGGGGGAGGGTTCATTCATTCATTCATTCATTCATTTATACATACATGAGAGAGGGCGGATTCATTCACTCATCTCTCATAAAGGAGGGGGGGGGGATTCACTCATTCATTCATTCATGGAGGAGGAGGAGGAGGGGACGTACGCCACTCTCATAATTCGTGGGCTGTGTGATGTAACTTTGTGAGGACCACTGTCCTCTCTCCACTCTATGTAATCAAACTTTGAGATCCGCTCGGTGAGTTCAATGCTATTGATTTCGGCTTGTCCGCGTGTTTGGTCATTATTCCATATCAGCAAAAGCTCTCCGACCTCCAAATGTCATTTTAAAGAACGGTCGTTATATTGATTGTCCCTGGACTCAAGTCTTCATGCATAATCTGTCTAATGGCCACAATAGCCTTTGACGTATTAGGGTAAACACAAGAGACGGCCAATACATGATAATATGCCCTTAGGACCAGGACCAGTGGCTGCCGCTGGTTCACAGAACACAGGCTACTAACGCCAGCAGTTTGCTTGGCTGTCTTGCCTGATATGGCCTTCTATGGTGTGGTCAATGAATGACATGACACAAAGTTGGTAGACAAGGTGACAGACAGACAGACAACAGACAGAAAGACTGACAGGTGGACAGACACACGGACAAATAGATAGATAGATAGATAGATAGATAGATAGATAGATAGATAGATAGATAGATAGATAGATAGATAGAT
>JBCEWB010551927.1:0-18595 GCA_039654565.1 Peronia peronii | reverse complement strand
AAGTTGGGGTTCTCTCTCTCTCTCTCTCTCTCTCTCTCTCTCTCTCTCTCTCTCTCTCTCTCTCTCTCTCTCTCTCTTTCGCAATGCTTGTCTTACAACTTTTGTGCTTGGCAAAAGGGAAGTAATCTGGCTAAAGGTCAAAAGGCTCATTGTATGGTCACATTAGGGGCAGTTAGTTAAATATTGATGAACATTAACTGGGCCTTTGACACGGCGCTTCAAAGTGTCACTGACATCATCATGTCCTATAATTTTACTCCCGTTTTCCACTCTCCGACTGACATCTCAAAAAACGTTAAATTTAAATAGCAAAGCTACATAATTCAGTCCGTGTCGATCAACACATCTATACAACAGGATATCAGAATGAATACAAACTGATAACAAAAGCTATGTATCACGCAAATACTTAAAACATTTACCTTCTGAGCAGATCAAATCAGAAATGCGCATTTACAGGGGCATAAATTAATTGATTGGGAAATCCCAGCAGAATGGACTTTGATATTTGCATGCAACAAAAAGAAACAGTTTTATTTGACATTTGAAGTCGACGGCTTTACCATATCAGGCTTAAACTATCAATCGGACTTCAAGCATTTTCAAACCAAGTGCTACTGTCCAGACTTAAGTTGACCAAAGAAAAACCAAAGGAACAAATTAGACTCCACAAACTTATCAGTCACGAATGTTAGCATTTGGGACTTTTGGGTTTTGAATATCAATGTGCAAATGCAAACAATCATCATCTGTGAGGTTTAGAAAAAGGGTTAAATTGCAGCCATCAGGTATTTAGAGTTAAACCATCACAAACTAAGTATTAAAATGTGTGCTCAAAACAATGCAAAACACCGAGATTCACATCTGTGCTGAAAAGGAAATTGGGCGGTGCACTCGATGGATCTTCAAGGAATTTCTTTGAACGAATTTTCAAGCAATGGTGGAACAACTATTACATATCTGTCTAAGGAGTTAAATGCAAAACTGTTACGGTTTTAACACTCTAGGGTGCCTTCATATAGAAGAAAAAGATAAGGGCTAAAAAGGTTAAACATTAAAAAAAAAAAAACACATGATTAAGACAAACTACAATTCCTATATTTACTTACAAATTCAAGCTGAAAAAGAATTGAAGAAACAAAATTATTCATCAATAATTTACAAGCTGTAAAAAGCACGTTCCACTGAGCAAAATAAAACAATAGTAATAATAATAGTAATAACATGCAAAAAAAAATAACCCCCCAGAAAGCAAAGATCAATGCCTTTTCATTAAAAAAAAACTAGGAAAATAAAGAAATAAAGTTGTCTATTCGCAATAGCTAATGACAGCTACACTCAAGCCATCAAAGGGAAAAATACATCCGAACAAAAAGTTATCCAGAAGCAAGGGTTTAGAGGAAATAAAGGGTGCTGATAAAATAAATAAATAAATAAACAAACAGAATTCAGAACAAAAAGCTGTTTCTGAGAATTGGCCAAACACTCAACAAAGCAAGATATAAATGTGAACGTATTTCAATGGGTGCCACACTGATGTATCCAGGTGTCAATCAAAGGCAAAACACTGATAGGAGTCTTTCCAGCTTTGACATTTATCGATAGTGGCATGCCAGACCAAATTCTAGATCTTTAAGCAAGGTTTAGGCCAATAGCAGTAACCTAGCCTGTGCGTAGTCGTATCATCAAGGAAGGTGGACAATTTTTGAACATCATTGATCAGTTTCGTGAAAGTGTTCACTCTGTGACTGGTCATTCTTATTTCTGTCATGTCGTTAACTCTGAAAGCAATGGAGAATTACTATCACGAATGTGTTGTGTCTAGAGCATTGTTTGTTTGTTTGGGTTAGGGTTTAGCGGCACATGAACATGATCACGGTTATATTGTGCCCAACACGGTAAGATACGTTTGCACGTCAGAAAGGCTGATCAAGTAGGAAAGCGAGCGGAACAGAAGACGGGAGCAATGAGAGAAAAGAGATGTCACCCCTGGAACGTTGAGAATGGCATTCCATGGCATACATTGCACCGACGGCAGGCTTTCACCGCCTGCAGAGAACCTATCTATGCCTAGAGCATATTCAGGCTACTGCATATTATATTTTCACTTTGCACATTGCACTTTACGAATATTGCAGATTGGATATACCATTCGTTACTTATGAAAGGTGTTCTTCTGTCACATCAAGAAAAGAACTTCCGTTTCGTGAATTTACGTAGTCAATTTATTGATATAGCCTCTTCGTTGATATTTTCCCATGTACAGCCCAATAATTCATATTCGACTAAGCAAAAACCTGGAAATCCCCGCCGGAGTGTTTGTACCCTCCTGCTAAAAATAGAATGCTCACTGATGTTTGTTACCGCTCCACCACGAAATCCGAGAACAACTGTAACCGGTCCCGTGCATTTTTTATGTGTTTTCTATGTCAGTGGCAGTGAACAGTTTGGAGTGTCTGTACCCCATACTAAAATTAGACAGGGATTTCCAGCCGTTCACTTAGTCGGAACAAATCTATTCATAGCCGGAATGATCTGAAGGCAATCTGTTGGCGTGCAAGACAATCCTCTGTCAATGGTATACAATAAGTTGACCTTTGGAATAATTTCAAAGTTGAAGAGTGAGAGTTTTCTAATCGAGTGCAATTCTCTAACTAATACCAAACGCCATTATTCCCAAAGTGAACTTCTGATTATTGCTGGAGTCGACATTTAGAACACAACAGTGTGGGAACCGCTTCTAAAATTCAAGACTTTGCTTTTTTTTCTTTTTTAAATAATTACCTGACTTGAAGCTAAAAGACTTGAAACAGTGCGACTAGTTCAAGGAGACGTAACAGAGGAAAACAAGACAGTAACCAAAGTCTTGCTAATCTATTATGTGGGAGAGAGAATATACAGTCTGTGTCCGTATCAGCTTAGGAAAGAGCCATGACAATGGGTGGGAGGAGGAAGGAAGAGTTAATGAGGAAGCTGAACTTCTCAGCTGAGGTCACGATGTCTTTGGAGCCAGATGACAGTAATAACATAATTATCCCATCGCTCGATGCCCTCGCATTCAATATCAAGTGTGGAGACAGAGTGAAAGATAAGGAGACAAGTGGCAGGAGGACACGATGACAGAATTGAGAATCAGCGAACAGGATCGAGAGAGAGAGAGAGAGAGAGAAGAGAAATAGAAAGAAAGAGAGAGAGACAGAGAGAGAGAGACAGAGAGAGAGAGAGACAGAGAGAGACGAGAGGACATACTATTTCTAGGCATCTGAAAAACATTTGCATATTATGTAAACCTTGCAGGCATAAGCACCAACTGAATGAGGACCACGAAAGAAAAGAGGTTAGACCATGAGAAGAAGTATGATAAGTATTACAATGTCAGTGAATGGAAGCAAATCGATGGTTGCAACTGCTATTATATATAAATGTCAGCGTACTTGAACTAAGTAACTGTCCTGAGTTTACATCTTTGCTCCAGATAAACAAATAAAAATGATCATTCACTTTCAGTGCTTTTGGGGTTAAAATGTTTAGTTTGATGAAGCTGTGACGTAAATCAATACTTCCGTTTCTGAAAACGTGGCACTAGTGCTGACAAGCGTGCAATTCTTGGAAGTCCATGCAGCCATTTATTTTCTCAATTACTCCTTATTGCGATTTTTTTCTGTACCTTCAATACCTTTGGATCTTACTTCTCTCCCCCCCCCCCCCCCTCTTCTTTCTTTCCCCCCCTTTTCTTTCTATTCTTTAGGTATGCAGTCCACATCACGGAATACCAGGTCTTTGTCCCAGGTCCGTTCATACAAACACGGTTACATAACATCTGTTTCGTCCTATGAAAAAAAAAAATTAAAAACCCGCATTTTGTGCCTATTATTCGAGATTTACCGATCAATGTTTATGTATCGGTGGTTATCAGTCATGGCAGTGATGGTTTGTTTTTGTTTTGTTTAATATTTTGTGTTTCATTTTTCAGATATGCTTCCAGATCTTCTGGAACATACAAGGCAGCCAGTATGACAGCCCTTGCTCTAGTAGTGTCAGGGAAGTTTTCTTAACTATTCTGAATTTTGCACTAATGAGAAAACAATTTTTATTTCTTTGAAAAATGCATGCGTCGTTCCCACTAAAGATGAGATACGTTAAGACAGACTTTATTTGTCCTCAAAAGGACATTCCATTCGCAGTTGATGAGATACAATATGTATATACAGGGTGTCCATAAAGTCTCTTGACAATTTCAAAAATTTATTTCAAAGGCAGTTGGTAAAATATTTTAACCAGATTTATTCTAATGTAATCAATGGTTGTCAAAGTTTTTTTTTTTTTTTACCTCATTTAATATACCTCTATACGGGCACCATTAGTTGCACGAAGCACATCAAGACGGTATTCGATTTCTTTCCATGTTCGCTCAATGAGGCGATGCTACAGCGACCCTGGAAAGAAATCGAGTACCGTCTTGATGTGCTTTGTGCAACTAATGGTGCCCGTATAGAGGTGTGTTAAATGAGGTGAAACAAACTTTGACAACCACTGATTATTTTAGAATAAATCTAGTTATCCTGTCAATTGCCTTTGCAATACATTTTTAAAATTGTAAAGAGACTTTATGGACACCCTGTATAATGTAAGACACGTTCATGTTTTAGGCAGACAAAAATATCACACACAGCATTAAAACAAGGAGACTCAATGAACACTGCCTCAGCTTGATAAACGTGCAGTTGATGGCAGAGGTAAATTTCTGTAACGCTTACAATAGTTCATATTCGACTAAGCATAGATCTGGAAATCCCCGGCGGAGTGTTTGTACCCCCCACTGAAAACAGAACACTCACCTATGTGTATTACGCACCACCACAAAATCCCACAACACAAGTTGAACGCAAAACTTCGGGAAAAACGCGACGCCGGAAGTACGTCATACTTTTTCCAACGTCATTCAATAATTAACACTATTCACTACTACTATTATTTGGAGGGCATTTCGGTTCAATAAACTCACAGCGAAGAGTTTTAGTCACACATTTCCTCCCCACCGTACCAGGGTCAAACCTAAAAGTGAGGCAAATTTGTGAATAGTTTGGAGTGTTTGTACCCCTTGCAAGAAATAGATGCCGGTATTTCCAATCTTTCGCTTGGTCGGAACAAATCAACTAGTTCTTACATGCAACAATAAAGACGGTTGACTCATCATTATTCCTATTTAAAATGGTGCAAATATCTACAACTCAGATCCAAAGCCCTTACATTGATCCAAATAAAGGATCTGCCATGTTTGTCGAAAAACCGTTCCATAAAACAAAATCTGGGGGGGAAAAAATCGTCGCGTTATTGAAAAAGTCTGTTTCCGGTTGAATTTATAATTTATCTTTATCGCCAGGCCACTCAGATGTCGATATGAATGCTTCAACAGAACAGTGAATTCTACAAGTTGCACATTATTCATTAGTTCAGAAAATTCACCATATTAACTGTGAAGGTGTCAATGAGGGATCATTGGTAGATAAGTGAAGATTCTGTCATGACTGATGTCATTTCCATTACAGAATACAGCATACAGAATATTATCCAAAGACGATAAAGCAGTGAAGCATAATTAACCCATGTTTTTATCATTCTTTCTCTATTCTAGGGACAAGTTGTTTCACGTAATTCCAAACAACTAAACAAAAATAACTATTGATGATGAATGTAACAAAAAGGACCAGAAATTAATTCTTAAGTACTGCTAAAACGTAGCTAAAGGTGAATACTTGAACATAATTTCATTCCCTACACCACAGTCACAGTACACTGAGCTCGCAAACTTACATTTTTATGCGTTTTTGTACAGCTGAGATAACCACCAAGACAGAAGGTTGAAAAGCTCAACAAAACCCTAACCGTACACCACAGTGAAATACAAGTCGTTTTTTACATTTTTACACTATTCTTTACATGTGAATGAAGTCATGCACATAAATACGTGTACTTTCACTATTTATATTGCATACCGCTATAAGCCATGGTAAAGTTCCAGTGCTTGTAGATTTCACCAACCTACACCAATGAAAACGTTAAGTCAATTTTTACATCCTGTACTATTCTTCTACTTCTACACGGGCATGAGACCAAAACTAATATTTTCACCATATATGTTGTTTGCCATGCTATTCATCAGATGCATGCAGATAAGGCTGAATTGAGTTGTGTTGGGGTTTAACGGCACATCAGCACGATAACGGCTCTATTGTGCCTAACACGGTGGAGCAGATAAGGCTTTACTATATAGGAAGTCTTAATACAAGCTAATCATCGTTTATCACGACAGAACTAATATTATACTTCTGAGTTCTGCTGGCGTCGTGACATACCTGTCTTTCGTCCGCCTAAAATGGGGAAAGAGAGAAGGTGAGAAGATGTAAGATTTGGTGCCAAGTTTAGGCCTATGGATAACTGGGGATGTGAGCAGTCATTCTACTGAACAAATCATAGTCAAAACTACAAACTGTATTCTCTCGGAATTTCCTCCTGCTGTTGCGGACGTTTTGTTGATCGTTGACCTGTTGCTTCATCACTACCTGGTTCTTTCTTCTGTTGCTTTGGAAACATTTTCAAATATCTGGTTTTCTTTCACATCTCACTCGAATTCCGAAGTTGCTGATAAATTTTACGTGAGTAACCATTCTTAAGCAACGCAGATTGAAGTGTCGTGTCCATTCTTCAATTCTTGCTTCTTTTTTTTTCATTATTGTTGGACACGTTTGCAATTTGAGTGGACTTTGTTAAATGACACAGACTGAGGTGGTAGGGGCATGTGACGAGGACTTCCGAGTTTGCCAAAGATATTCCTGCAGGGAACAGTAAAAGGAGGGAGGAAGAGAGGCAGAGAGAAAAAAGAGATGGGAGGTCAACTTTCGAGCATGGACAGGAATGAAGATGGATGACACTATGGAAATGACAAGAAGGAGAGAGGTATGGAAGAAGCAGGTTGCCAGGTCCACTGTAGCGTCCCAATTGGGTCAGAGGTGTACCAGCCTACGGGACAGATCCTGATGAAGATGAAGACGATATGAATGGTGATTATACAGGACAGCCGAAACGTCCCAGGACATTAACGTCATGTGTTTTTGGCCATCCTGATTTGTGCGCCTTTTCGAATTACAATATTAATATATTTGATTTGATTTTCTGCTATTTCTGCTTTTTCAGTTTGTTTATGCCACTTCTTTATCGTCATTCAGTGTCTTGAAACCTCCCGGCCACCATGTACTAAGAGTAGAAAAAGGTGGACCGATGGGAGAAAAACAGCCATAGGAAAAAGAAGGGTCGGGAAAAGGGGAGGGGGGTGTAGTTATGGGGCTTATCAGCATTACAATTTGTCACCTATCTCAATAAGAGACGTATCATTACATACTCTCTTCATGAGATGATCTGCGAAGTAGTCATTCCATTCACATGAAAGGGCTTAGGTGACCACACATCAGGACTCGAAAACGACACTGGACTATCGACATACTGCTGTGGCAATATAATTGCCATGAAAGTAACAATTGGTTTGAGAAAACAGCTACAAAATAGTGACATTTCAAATCAAAGCATTCGTTGGCTGCAGGTATCCTGACGCATTCACATGTGCACTTTTATACCCTTATTCTTTCCATAATCTTATGGTAGGTGTGTCTGCGCGTGAGTGTGTGTGTTTCTTTGTGTGTGGTTGTGTGTGTGTAAGTGCATGCATGCATATGCTGTGTGGGTGTTTTTCTTTATGAGTGAGAGAGAGAGAGAGAGAGAGAGCTAGACTGTGTGTGTGAAAATGTAAAAATCCAGTTCATTCTGTTTAACTTCAAATGAACTAACGAAGACCAACATTGGAGTACTTTAAGCTAATTACCAAATAAAAAATGTTTGACCTCTCTATGGTCCATTTCAAGCTGGCTCTTATTTTTCTTTTTTTTTTTTTTTTGGTGAAATGAGTCTTGTGAATGATTCCTGCTGATAGCCTTCATAGCCTGATATTTGAGCTGTTACAACTGTGTGATCCCTTCCCCCTCCCCCCCTCCTCCCACCCCCTCCCCTTTCGTCCTCAGTCCTGGCTTCCACCACCCCTATCCTACCCTGCTTACATCAAGGGACAAAAATCTGACAGAAATCTTTGTTTATCACAGTTAGTAGCCTATTTCTTCACTTGGTTCTCTTTCAACTTTCCTGGTAAACGAATTGGACGATAAGGAGAGAAACGAGGCAAGAGAGGATACTGATTACGTATTGAACCATCTCTTTTTTTTAACGATGATCGACGATGAGCTAATGTGCCTGCATGTCGCTGATATGCTGGAAGACCAGGAAAAAGCTGACGTGATGGATAAGATGGCCGGCCATTTCGCTCTGTCCTCTGTGAGCTACCACCGACTGGCACATGGGGACGGAACTGGGGGGATGGGCACAAGGTTGGAGGGAGGGTAGGGGGGGGGGGGAGCCAACAAGAGAACCCCCCCCCCAAAAAAAAAAGAGGGGAGGGGAGGGAATAGTATAACAGAACACAAGAGTTCAGAAAAATCCGACGGGGTTTGCGGCCGGAAGTAGGTCAGGCGTTTTCCTCTGTTATTAAATTATTAACACTACTCACTACTCTTATTATTTGGAGAGTATCTCGGTTCAATAGACTTTAAATTTATTACGTGAGTCACTCACAACGAAGAGTTTTAATCATAAATTTCCTGCTCACTGTAACTGGGTCAAGCCAAAAAGAGAGGCAGACTTGCGGCCGAAGCAAAGCCAGGATCACGGGCCGATGGAATTTCGCAGGATATTGGTGAGCCCTATTGGCTAGCAATAAGGCATTTCTAGGTCGGTCGCGCGATCGAAGGATCATCGCTCACATGAATTTGTTCAGGACAGCCTATATGGTGTGGACATGTACAACAAGTCAGCGCGTGAGCTAAAATCCCACGGTCATGTGACCCAACTGGAAATACTTCACTGCCATAATGGTAGGTATAACAGACCAGGTTATGTAACTCAGATTGTAGTATGAGAAAAGAGAACGTACATAGTGCAACGATTATCCAACGGCCACGATATCTGTCGTGTTCAAGATGAATTATGATAATAATAATAACGGCCCCGACGAAGAGCCAAGCGGGCTCGAACATTTGGCCAGCAATATTAGTTTATTTTATTAACTCAATTCAAAATTCTTCATATTGTTTTCCAACTTTTTCGATGTATTTGATTAGTTGTCGCTGGACAGTCGTCTCAATTTTAAGATATTTTTTTGTAAAATAATAATAATAATAATAATCCATGAATACACAGACATAATATTATTTCCTAACACTTTTTTCTTCATTTCTCGTATTGTGTTTGTTGTTCTATGCTCATTTTCTATGCAAAGTATATTTGTTTGAGACTTAATTTCTGCATCGCATTTTAAATCTTTCAGAAAATAATAACGTTTTTTCGTCACTACAAGAGCAGTCACAAAAATTAATTTGAGGACATAATGTGCCCCCGTATTACTGTCATCCATTGTCTAATAATTTACATATTAAATAAGAGAATAATAATATTTATATTTGCACATCAGCTCGCCTTTTTTTTTTTTTTTCATTTTTCAATTTTAATTTTATTTTCCCTTTTTTTTTCTTGCCTATAGAGTTTAGACCACAAGTTCTACTCTGACATCTGTCCACAGAGCCTGTTTCATTGGCTTTTCAACAATCAAGCCATAGCCTTCTATGAGAACATTCAACTCTCAGAGAGAATTGTTGAAAACGTTTTCGACACAATATTCTACGGGATAAAATCACGTTCTCATTTACAAAGCAATTTTCGCAAACAGTTGTTTCATGTTGCTCTAGGATGTAAACAACAACAAAAGGAGAGGTACAAAAGACATAATAACTGCGTGTATAGATATACGATGTGGCCTCTTTCCGAAGGCGAGAACAAAACTCACTCTGTAACCAGGCTAACATAACGCCCTTAGCTCTGACCCAGTTCCAATAAACACTATTCAACTATTGTCTTGTGCTCGGGACGGAGAAGGTGTTTTCATTTTTGTTATTTTGTCTTCCAAAGAATGAAGCTGAATATATAACATCAAAGGGAACCGCAAAATAAAAAAAAATGATGAAATTGTCTTAAGATCGTAATAAACTGTCGTTGTTTGAGAGCTTAACTTTCTGTTATCGAGTAGATCTAACAGTCGGTTCTATAATACTACTGACGATGCAATGACAGGGCAAAAATCAGCGCGATCCCCAGGGCAGTAGACCCGTAATCATGTAACATTTCACTTCGCTATGTATATTTCAACATACTGTATTATAACAGGCCAAACGACTTGCACTATTATCAACTTTGTTCTTAAGCAGGTTTGTGTGAATTTGTTCTTTATGTATGCCTGACCACAACTGTCTTGACTACTGCTTAAATCTACAGCTATCGTTCACATTTCCACCCGAGGTGCTGACGGTTCAGCCTCTATTTTTGGGTCTGCGCACCCCAGATTTGACTTCTACCGTTACATTTTCCTGGGCAAAAATGTAAAAAGAATATAAACATTAACTTGCCATAAAAAAAAACGTCACCAGATTCCCGAACAAAGTCACTCACGTCGCTACGATAGGCTGACAGATGGCAGAGCCGGAGCTAAAAGTGTGTAGATAACTGTGGGTTTGTTTGTGTGTTTGTGTTTAACGACACATCAACACGATCACGGTTATATTGTGCCAAACACGGTAAGATACGTTTACACGTCAAGAAGAAGAGATGAAAAAGAGCGAGACAGAAGACAGGATCAAGGAGAGAGAGAAGAGCTGTCACCCGTGGAACGTGGAGGATGACATTCCATGGGGGACATCCCACCGATGGCGGGCTTTCACTCCCTGCAGGTGGGAGCAAAGAACCTACTTATATACCGGGGCCCCCGCCGAGGAACAACCGTGGGTACTACCGTTGAGGAGACACTGTGATATATTGTATGTCAAATGTTTTTGTTCTTGTAAAGATACTTTTTACTAACGAATGAGGGAAACATGAAACAGATCTCGAAGTATCATTGCACCGCTCTCCTCGTTTTACCCTCCGTCAGAGCTGACACTGTTTACAGTGGTGAGTGACAACTTCACAAAATTAGGGGAGGGGTGGGTGGGGGGGGGGGGAAAGGGGTAAGACACGAGTTTGGTGATGTTTAACTGACCGGACTGCCAGTCGTAAGATCTTTCTCTCTCTCTCTCTCTATCTCTCTCACTCTCTCTCTCTCTCGTCTTTCTTCTTTGCCGTTTTTTTTTTTCTTGTTGTTGTTGTCCATTGTCTTTATGCCTTTCCTCCCTCTCACGACGTAAATACACAGACTTCTTTTTCCTTTCTCGCCCTTACTACTGGAGATGAGACGATAAAATGATGCCCTCGTGGACTGCCAGAACAAAGGCCAGTGATTTCTTTCCAGTTTCAGAACTACGACAAAGCCCGCGTTACGCTAACAAGTCATTGTCA
The DNA here is from genome assembly GCA_039654565.1 of Peronia peronii. NCBI lineage: Eukaryota > Metazoa > Mollusca > Gastropoda > Systellommatophora > Onchidiidae > Peronia > Peronia peronii. Next base: position 7,111 of record JBCEWB010551927.1, on the reverse strand, counting down.
CAAATACCCTGGGAATCATACAAAGTACAAAATTTAAGTGGAATTTTTTTATTCTTTCAGGTAACCGTGCAAGGTTCCCAGAAAGTCTGGATCCAAAAGACGTACATTTAGAAGTTTATAACTATGGGAGACTATATCTATAACTATTTCAAATGGGAGATCGTTTTTACCAGCCTATTACTACCTTGTGCCAGGCACAAGAGGTCTTGAACAAACAGTGCAAAGACAAAAACCATATTATTTCTTGTCATTCAAAGAGTGATGTGATAAAACTACTTACATTTTCCATATACCATGAATTTTTCAGAATTTTTCATGAAGCAAGTTCAAGTAAAATGCGTAAAAGTGATTGATTTTTTTTCTTTCTTTCTTACATTGCTCGTACAACTATCTCTGTATATAGCAAAGGGAAGTAACAGGGCTGGTCAAAATGATATCCCATGGTATTGACATCTTGCAATTTTGAGATCCTGAGCTGGCTAAACACATGAAGTTTTAATTTTCCATAAAATAGCATAGCTGATATTACAAACTCCAGATATGAGATGTGCGTTGTGCAGCGAATATTCTAAACATTAATTAGAAAAATGCCTTGTGGATCCTGGCTTTGGAGACAGTCTATATTGAATAATATTGTGTAGATGTGTCTATCTGGGCGTAGGTTGTGTGTGTATCAGTGATCGTGTGCACGTGTTAGGTATGCCAGTGAGTTAGCTCCCTGAAAAGTACGAGATCTACTTTACTGAATACAAGCCTTGGTTAAGTGTGCGGATCTACCAACAGCTATAGTCTACTGGGAAAACAAAAAACATAAAATGGAGCAATAACAATACAACAACTATAACCTCTTATAAAGTAAAAACAAAAAGCCCCAGAGCACTTTCAGCAACAAAAACCAAAAAACGATGATAATGAAATTGTGACTACATACTACATCAAAATCATCACTATAGACAACTGAAATAGAATGAGATGTATTCAGTTGCAAGGAACATGAAATTATTCTACTGAGAGAAAAAAATGTACATCTTCTTTGAACAGACACTTCACATCAGTACGCTGTGGAAAATATCCACAATTTCAAAAGCTTTTCAAATAATTATTTCCTCTCTTATCAAAACAAGAAATATTTCACGCTCAAACTTTAGAAGTAGATTTTCCATGGATGGCAAAAGTTTCTCTGAGATGAAATTTTGCAGTGTGCAGCTAACTTTCAGCTAAAAGAGATTATAGATAAATGTCAACAATACTTCATAAATAACTGAATGAAATTTTCACAATAAAATATAGCAAATAAAAACACCAAAATAAAATTTAACAATATCATCATCAGTGAAAAATGATTCTCGATATAACATGTAATCTGTAAATGTATGGCAGGAAACAGACAAGGAAGTGGATGATAAAGGAGGAGAGGAAATTCTGAAATGAAAGACTGACAAATAAGACGGAATTGAACTTACTTTTGAATGAGAGCATTGATGTCTTTCTGTTCTTGTGTGTCATTAAGACCTTCGGCACTATTCACAGACTGGCCTAGCCCTGAACTACTACTTAGACTACGGCTGGACGATGATGTAGATGGGAGCGTGGACCTGAGTGAGGATGATGTCGATGGTGCACTACTGCTACTGACTGCACTTTGTTTCACGCTGGAGTCTTTGGATGTGCCGTCGCCAGATATAGTGCGCATGAAGGAGGATTTTGTACTTAGGGAGAGAGGTGAGGGAGGCTTGGGCGGGGGAGGTGGAGGTAGTTTCTTAGCTGGTTTGGAGGTGACCAGCACCCCTTCCTGCTTGGCCAGCGGCGATATCGGAGTTTCAGCTGGTGAGTTGGTGTCACTGCTGCGTCGCATGGGAGCTTTGGGAGTGGTTGCTCCAAACCTGCTCTTGGACACCAGCTTGGAGGAAACAAAGCCAGGCAATGGTTTGACCACCCGCTGAGGACTGAAGTCTTCCTTCTCACTGTGACTGCGGTACTTGGAGATGAGACTCTGGAGTCTGTTGCCACCTTCAGGTTTCTCAGGCACTGATAAAGAATGTCAGTCAAATATAACTTTAATTTAAATCTATTTATTTATTTTGTTTGCAGTGTAAGAGAAAAGTGTTGTCATCACTCCTTTCATATCAACATAGTTATAGATTTTTTTTTTTTGTTTGAGTTTTAACATACATTAGTAATACATTAACTGCTAGACCTGACTTCGCATCTCAGTATACCCTCTTCTATCAAGGAATACTTTGAGATAATGGAACATTTAAACTCAAAAAGTCAATTCTGATCTTCACTACAGAGATAATCACAATGTTCATAAACAGGACATAATGGACAGTAATGTGTTCTTCAGGAATTCATGCTTAGATTATTTTTTAATTCAATCAGTTATCCAAATTCTTTGTGAGATGTACATAATGGATTTACAATCCCAATTGTCATCCTCCCAGAGTAAATATGCTATGTTTGGTTAAAGACAATCATGTCAATATCAGAGCTATTTCAAAGACACTGATTTCACTTTTTTGTTATTCAAAGTGATTTCTGACCTAATTTTAACCAGATTTCAACTGACATCTTGGTCAAGCTGGATTTGACCCTGTAATTATTTTCAACTGAGAATAATAAGCTATATAGCAAACTCGGATCTTCTCCATGACCAATTCCATGTAAGTACAATACAGAAATGAAGCCTTCTGCTTAACAAATCCTATTCTAATCCACTACTTACTACAATGCTACAAGATGAAGCAAAGCTAAGAACAGATTTGGGCACACTCAAAAGCATCTTTTATCAGAAAGTAACATCAAGATTCTTGAACATTATTCATTGACAAAGGTATTACGATCTGACATTTAGTATATCATCAGAGAGCAAGCCTTTCTTAATGAATTAACAGTTGAGCTCTCTCTCAGGCTTTACTCTGAATTAGAATTAATTCAGCATTCAGAATACTTTATTTAACTGGCATGTAATTGTGCAGTGATAGTTACATTACACTTTATCTTCAATCTTCTTGGACAATTGAGCATGTGCATAATGAGAAAAATGTCTTGAAATTCTAAATGAAAAAAAAACTTACCAGTGAAAATTTATCAGTGACATAATTATCAGTGTCTGAAGAATGTTTTTAACATGCAAGAGACATAATGAACATATTTTGCTATGTCAAACTGCAGTATTCAAATCATTAGTAGGATTTGAAATAACAATCAATGTACAAACAAGGTATACGTCAAAGTTACAGGAGCCTGGTTTTTAGAAAGTAGGGAATACTATCGGCAAACAAGTCCAAATATAGACAGAAACAATCACAGAGTGGGAACACAACAATGAAGAGAGGTGGGAAGGGACAACAGTGAAAAATTAATCACACTGAGTAGTAAGGGATTCAATGTTGTCCTCTGTTGGCAAAATCTGGGGATACTTCCTAGGCTGTGTGGATCATGCACTTCTCTTTATCCTTATGGAAAATGTAATCATCATTTGTTTGTATCAGAACTGTCTTTACCTCACATTGTTAAAATGGCTTAGAATAGCCCACTATTTTAATCTTCAATTCTTTCTTTAGTTTTATTTTAACAACCTACTTTAAGAAGGGAAAGTTCATAAATTCTCTTTGAAACATGCAAGTCTATCCAGAGGATGGATCAAAAGGAATCTAAGTGAAGAAGAGAAATCTAAACAAATGCCAGCTAAAGTCATTAAAAGAAGATCTGTTTGTGATTATTACTACCTGCATCTCAGATGTGAGGATTTTGATTGAATAAACTAGTATAAAAATGTTGATCAAGTCTTGTAAAAAATAATAAGTATTAAACGGTTTATAAAATATCTAAAACTCAACACTTTGCACCATTAACTTTTATTTTCTTCAAAACTGAATAGGAAATATCACTATCATCGAATTCTAAAGAGCGTGCAGAGAAGTCTGTGCCTTCCATGTTAGTTCTCAAGGGTATTTCCTTTAAAAAAATACATTTCATGATTTTGTCTATTTGAAATTTGAGAGTGTGAGAGCACTGGCTAATTCCAAAGTGCTGAAGTTTTAGATAAAAACACATTTCTTAAGATTATTCCTAAACGTTTTGTGCGAGAAGTCAATGACTGTTCCAGCCCCCACATCAATCACTGCCATCCTCTGTTTATCTTCCATCTAACTCGTATCTTAGAGAAAAAACCAGCACATTTTCCATTTAATTATGCCTGGATGACTTAAATGACCAATTTCAGTAACTTTCTACGCAAAGATATTTCAGGTTTTCATACATGAAATGTTTGGATGATGTTTAATCTGTCAGATGTCTCCTTAAAATAAAATGAACTTATTATTCACACTGTTTTAAATCAACTTCATACAAATTTCATTAACAACAAATTATACACTCTTCTGTTCTGTGCAGGAAAGGTCTAAATATTGGATAAACTTGCACTGACTTTTTTTTGCATATATGAAGATTTAAGTGCCTATCTTACTATGGAATATACATATACAGCTATTTCTATACTGATCTAGAATTTGTTTTGAACAACTATGCTGTATTCTCAAAGCCTAATCTGCTATCCATTTCAAGGAATAAAATGCATTAACATCAACATTTCATGAAAAGCCTGAAGTATTCAGTTTATAAAGATGTACAGCCATGAGTTAAATACTTGAATTCATTTGTTTTGACATAAGTACAAGATATTTATTTCCAAATGTATTATTTTCTTTAGACACAGTTTGAGGTGCAAATAGGGAAACACATAACTTCTTCAGGTGTATTTTGTTCCACAGAATTGCTTGTTATATTTACATAATGACATAGTATGTACTTTTATAAACTTTAAAAAAAAACTCTTAAATGTGCAATTTCTGGTCGTCTATGTTTCTAGCAGCCTGAAAAGTAACCAAGCAATGCAATTACAAAGATCTGTGTGGACTTTACATTTTGCTACTCACTTACAATAATACAAAACATTCGTATTTGTAATCGTATATGAAAGGAAGTTCTTAGCCAACTCTAGCTAGGAATAGATAGGTGCAAACTTTTAACCAATATGTGCTGACTCAAAAAGAAAAGAAAACATGCAGTTCTATATATACTTATTTTATTATAAATCATGATGTGAAACTGTCAAATGATGACCATCTTGATTACGTTTTTCAATAGTCTATCATAATATTGGTCACACATTGCAAATGTTGCCTCAGTAGGATAATATGAGAATGCAGGACAGGATCACACAAGAGCTACAGTTTCAAAATGAGTTCAACTAGATCTGTGCCTCAATGCAATATTAGACGAGCAGTGAATCCAGCACTAGAAGTCAAAGGTTGTTCGAGGTGCCCAAGTGAATCTCAGGCCATCTTGTACTTACTGACAAAGAACCAGGCTCCGTATTGACCTTTTTGTTGAGTTTTACCTGGTTCGGTTTGATAAGGAGGGGCACTGGCAGGACGCAGCTCCACAGATTTACTCAAGAAAGCATTGGGCTTTCTGTTGTTGCCATATGTGCCATCCTGCAGGAAAAGTAAAGATGGCATGCCATGAAAATCAAGTCTGTCCACTTACCATAAAACAGTATCCAGCTATTTCTTGCTGGAAACTGAGCAAAATATAAACATTACAATTGTATCAATCTTCCAGTAATAAATGACAACCTGCTTGTTAGATTATCATGCCTGCATGCATTTGCAACTGTTCAAGCCTAGAATCATTTAAATGACAGCTAAAAACATACTTGTTCAACAAGCATCTGTCTGTCTAAGTAATGTTTTCCAACTTTTCCCGGCAGATAATTGTCAGTCATGTCTACAAACTTAAGTATGGGGTTTGAGTTGTATTACAATATTATGTTTGAGAGCATATCTCGGATCTTGTCTGTATGCCATGTTATGATTATATATGTATGCTATTGCTACTTGCATATTCTGTGTGTGTAGCTGTAAAACATTTTGGTTCTGTAAAGTGCTTTGAGCCCTTTAGGGGTGAGGCGCTATATGAATGCCCTTTACTATTATTATTATTACTATTATTATTATTATGATGACACAGCTATGCTACCTTCAAACTGATACAATAAAAGACCCAGAAGCATAATCAACTCTTTACTTTAACTTTAAGTACTTGCAGATTTTCTTCTATCTTTATCCATATACCTAAAAATACATATAATCAAATATATGACTTCAGTTACTGTCCCATACATGCAATGTTCATTGAGTGCAAAACCAAGTCAATAATGTTAGTAACATACCTGTTTTGATTTCACTGCTTCTGCAAGTTCTTCTTGAAGAGATTCTGGAAAAAATACACCCAGATGGAATCCTTGTTGTTATTTTCAGTTATACAGTCATTTCTGCACTTATTTACCTGACATTGTTAACTGACATCAACAAAGACATTTACACTTGTGAATAACATGCCTTCATTTCATATATCTTAGGAAATACAAATCATACATTTGCTACGTCAATAAAATCTTATTTATATCAGTAAATTGTCAAAATATTTACAAACAGATTTCACTATCAAAATTTAACAAACTCATTTCCTTATTTCATGAACAAAATTGATCCAAGTTAATTTATATTGCTGTCCTTTTCTTTAATTACAATAGGACAATTCTTTCATATCATATGACTAGTAGCAATAACCGCATGGTTGTGGTAACATGTTGGAGAATGATCAAAATCTAGTAGTCTGAGTATTGCGAGTTTGTGTGAGAGAGAAGATGAGATAAACAAGATCAAGTTATAACCTCTCCTATTTCACATCATGTGGAATCAAAACAGATTACTCTCAGAATCATATTCCTTGGAAAGTGAGTTCTGTGATGAACATTTCAGACAGATATGTCTCGCAGCCAGTCAAAATGAGACATATGTCGATTTTTTTCACCATATGAGGTTTTTGGTATCATGTGCAAGCTTATTTCATACCCTTTCAGGTGGTGAAATAAGTTCTGAATTAGCTTTATTCTAGTCAGAGATATTGCAGTTTAAAGAGACAAGGAGGGACCTCCAGCAATGACTGAAAATCTGAGAAAATCGAGTTTAAAGGGGTAGTGCAACATCATTTTGTTGTGTCAAGTTTCTTTTTGTTTTTGCCCCAGATGAAATGTTACGGT
>JBCEWB010551926.1:9890-36596 GCA_039654565.1 Peronia peronii | reverse complement strand
TTTTGCTGTCTACTTTTTTGTTTCTGAACCGATTCTAACCAAATTTGGCACACATCATGTTCACAACAAAACTAAAAGACGTGCATATGCGCGTCCAATTCTGTTGGTAAGTTTCAGAGAAAAATGGATTTTTAATATGAAAAAATGGTGAAATTTGAAATTTCGCTACATGGCATTTTAAAAAATTTGTAGAAAATTTTCTATTGCATATAAAGGGCTGAAAATAGTGTTTTAGATATTATGTCAAAAAAGATGTTCACAAAGTTTTATCCAGTTTTATGAAATTTGACCGACTAGATAGATTTTGAAGTTAGCCATTTTAGAGATGTCAAAATCCAAGATGGCGGTGTTGCCGTGGCAACTATTTGAAAAAGTCGATTTTTTTTTCACTATTTTCCTCTAATTTGAACATGCCAAATGCGATGGACAAGGTTAAAATGGCCTACCTTTAATAATAAAAAAAATCACCTTCAGGACCCGTCCCTCCCCTTAAAATTAACAAAAAATATAAAAAATTGACATTTTGATCTGAAACTGGCCAATCCTCGTGTCCACCCCTCCCCCCTTTCCTTCCACCCCACCTCCTTAAATTTGATAAAATTGCAATTTATGCAAAATGTCCTCTTAACAAAATAAAAACAAAATTTTGAAAAATCTATAAATAAGATTTATTTTAAATTTTTGTGCATTGAGCCAAATTTGTTGCATTTTTTGCATAGAATAAGAAAGTTCTTTTTCACAATTTTTCTCTGCAAAATATGAAAACTCATGTATTAGTGTAGTGGCTTTTCTAGAAGTTTACAAAACAATACAATAAATGTGTGACAAAATCTTTATGTTATATGGATGAAAGATTCTGCAATAGTTCATAGTTCGACAGTTTATGAGAAATTTGTTTTGAAAATTAGGAAAAAATTAAAACGCCTGCAATTTACCTGAGTTCTCATGGTAACTTGACATATTTTTGACTATCCTAGGGCATATGAGAAATATATGAAGATATTCATATCAATAAAAGAAATTCAAATCAAAATTATGGATTTTGACTTTCACTGCTGACCTTGGCTTTAAAGGAAACACTGATCACTTTTTGCTTGCAGAGTAGAGTGTTGAATCCAACAGTATGGCAAAACAGATTTTCTTTTTTTTTTTTTTTTTTAAATCCTCTTTTTGATTCAAAAATTATTTTTGATTTTATTTCTTTTTCAAACAAAAAGACCCCTGAAAGCTATCTTGATTATAATTATTGGTTTATACCATGAGACTCAATGGAAAAAAACTCACCTCTTATTTCAAATTTTGCATTACCTGAGAATTATTTAGATCAACATCCATAAAAGGCACAGGATTTGATAAAGTTTTAAATCCATCAGGCACATTCTTGAGATCATGTGCTGCATAAGGATCTATTTCCAAAAGTCCAACTGTACTGTGAATGTGAAAATTTGTGACATCAAGCCCCTCCAGGCTACCTATGAAACTTAAAATAAAGAAATATCAAAATAAAAGGTGGGCAAGCATAAATAAAATAAAAGGCATAATTAATGAAAATACACAAAATTCTAAAATATGCACATTTCAAAATGTAACGAATGAAAGAACATCATAACGTGAGTTGTGAGAGATTTTCTTGCAGGCTCAAGAGGTACAGCAAAAATAGTCAACTTTCAGAGTGTTCAAATGGCAGACCTGACCTCAATTTGAGGGTCTACAGTTTCACAGATAATAACTATTATTAGTGGGCACAATTTTGATTGTCAAAAATGTGGCTACAGCTGTAGTACTTCAGTCATACTCAGCTCCCTTAAATGAACAAATTTCTGACAATGACAAATTATCAGTCTGGAAACAACAAGCTCTATAAAATCTCAAAGTGTTACTAACAGAAATTGTGTTCAATTACATTAAAGTATAATATCACTATACCTACCTATTTTCTTGATAGATATATGGTGATTCAACAACTTGCATGAAAAGCTGTGCTTTTCCAGGTATCACCTGCCCCTTCTGTAAATCCATAAAAATGAAATCTACAACATTCTTATTTGTGTATTTTGTTGAGAGACAATGTAAAATTTATAATAAAAAACATATCATGTTAAGATGTTGAGTTAGTAAACTAGTCAATGGACTGAACCTTAAGAGGGTCCCGAAATATGGTTTTTGCAAAAAAAAAAAATAAAATTTGATCTCACGTTTTTTTTTTCAACTTCAAAGTTATGTCTTTTTAGAATATAAAAATTGTACTAAAAAGTGGATACATATATGTCTATTCTACTATGTTTTTGGACCAATGATCATTCAACGGATGTCCTGGCCTATTGTCAACCAGGATTTGGCTCCCTCTGGTTGCTATGTGCAGTAATAGATCATCACTGCTTGACCAAAATACAGGCAAAGGATGCATAAAACACTCTTCTAGCAATATCTAAGTCCAAATGGACACTGGGTGATTATTCTGAGGCGAAATACACTCATGATCACTTAGAATAAAATTTACCCATCCAGATGTGAAAACAAGTACTTTTTAGACAATATGCCAAACAAAAAGTTGGACAAATTTTATCGTTCCACTGAAATTTGGCGAAGGCAAAAAAGTTAAAAATTAGCCATTTCAGGAAAACTAAAACCCAAGATGGCGGCGTTGCCACAGCAACTATTTGAGCCAGTCAGCTTTTATTCACTATTTTCCTCTACTTCGAATATGCCAAATTTGATGGAAAAGGTTAAAACTGCTGTAATAATAAAAAAAAGTCACATCCCAGACAGGCACCCCTCCCCCCACCCACCCACCATCCTATCTCTTTCTCCTTAAAAATATGACTAGCTCTCTAATGGCAGATCAGTAATGTGTGAAATTCTGTTAAGCCACTACTATAGATTTATGAATGAAAAACATGGATCCACAATGAGAGAGACAGAAATGAAAATGGAGGCTACAAGTGTTTTTTTTTTTTTTTCATTGACACCTATTACTGATAACAATACAAAACTGAGTGAATTGAAGAATCCAAACACTACATAAAATTGACAAACATTAGGATCTGTGTTTTGACAAAACCAACTGCTTCAATCAATCTCTTAAATTTGTGGTGCAAAACAACTTACAAAGAAATAAAAGCAAAAAATAATTTTAAAAAACACATACACTTTATGCATCTTGACTTTTCTGTCAGATACTGCAGAAATGACAAAACTGCATTTGCAGTATACATGCACAACTTATATAGGACAAGCCTCTCATAACCAGCATGATAACTGTATTTTTGTTAATCTTCACTTCGCTGCACACTATTTACAATTAACATCTACAGATCTTGGCATTCACATGAAAATTTTACCGCAAATGTTTACCTGAATGCCATCGTTCACTATCAGATTAGACCATGCATGGCACAATGTTGGAAGAATTCCTTCCCCAAAAAATCCCGCATCGAATGTTTCTGTGACCAGAATGTTGGCTCTGCAAGTTTTAGTAAGAAAGATTATTAAATTGGACATTTCACTTTAACTAATTTTGTGATGCTCTCAATCAGGCACTTGGCTAATAACTGAAGCAAATCAAAATGTAGTATTATAGAGGAAATGATCAGTAGTTTCTTGAACAGACAAGGAATTGGACTTATGACATCACCTAAAAGAGCACAGGTTTCACAAACAGGAGTTCTCCTTACAGTCAGATATTAGGTACTGTTTCATAATTTCCTCTATGTTCTCATAAGTAACTCAGTCATGCCATTGTCACAATATCACATCATGATGTCACTCACAAGAACATCATAAAAAGTGGCTGCTGATGTCATTTTAATACATTATCACAGAATATAGAAAGCATACCATATGACATGAAAAGAACATCTGGCAAAAACCATTACAATTAGTGGCCTTCATCAATAAAAGCCGAGTCAAGCATTCTAGTATCAAGCAAGAACAAACATCAGAAGGGAACATGTAAGTAGTCCAAATTCAACATCTGCCTTGAACAAAACCTAGCTTATCAATTATTTTTTTTCTTCATATGAGATATGACACAATGAAATCAAGCTCTTGTCAGTTTTTGAGCTTGTAGAGTTAAACTTTCACATCTCACAAAACAATAAATATTACATTACCAAGAAAAATAAAACATTTACAAGAGCCTTATACATGTATATGGAAACTTAGTCCATGTAAATGAAACCAGCACTGAGAATAGAAACTGGATACCTTTGATAGCCAGTGAGTACAAAAAAAGGTTGGAATTGTCTGAAACGATTGCACTTCAAACACTGAAGTCACAATCTTCTGTATGTTCAATATCTTAAACATCATCCTGGTTGGACATGATACACCATAAGACTGCTGTCAAACAGGATTGCCTGGGCTCTTCTATAAACATAAGAAGTTATCATCTCTTGCGTTCACAGAGGAGCCCGTAAATGGCAACCCTGTGGCCCAAAATGAATTGACCTCAGACAATCATCAGAGACCTCTACCTTCTGACCAAAAGACCAGAGGAAAGAATGACAAACAGATGCTGGTTAATACATTCCCTGTATATCAAATGGGAGTTCTGGTGTGGATCAAGAGATTAGACAGCAAACATTGACTGTTTCTGTTGCACATTTCTTTTCTCAAAGTCTTTCATCACTCCAGTGATTACCCAGATTAGTCTAGCCCATGGTCAAGCTTGTACAAATATCAATAATCCATACAAACAAATTTATCCTCACCTGCTGTGCATATCTGAGAGACCAGACATCTGTGTTGATAACTTATTGATGATTTGAGCTTTCTGAGTCATACACTTGCCTAAATTTGCCTTGAAAACATTGTCAGCAACTTTACACATCACAGAAGATTTTTCAATGGCATATACCTCTGATGTGTTGGAATGCTGACATGCTATAAGACTGTAAATGATAATGAATGATTCAATATAGGTAAAATAATGTATTTCATACTTCATAAAAAATCACTAATAATGAATTAATCAAACAAACATTATAATTATTACATTGTGATTAGATCTACCAGAATATTCTTGCTGTCCAAATTAGAATAGTTTCACTATTTAAATTCACAATGACAAAATCTATATTATTATCTTCAATGGTTAAAAAATAAATTAATATTTATCACTAAGATGGAGAAGTATCAGTAATTTCAACATTCTGCATTCTGTTGGCTTCTGTGTCACATCTAAAGCACTTAAGTCTCCTGTGCTCATACCAGCAGTAGATCCTTGTACATTTCTTCATGGTCACTGTAATCAATCTCTGTAAATACTACCTTTTCACCTCGATGACCATTTTCAAATACATGTGTAATGTCTGAAAAACAGGTGAGATGAGGGATAGAAGTGCACAAGCAGTGAGGCTTTTCAATGTAGGCCTACACTGTTCTATTCCAAAGTCTGAGTGGAGTCATCAGCCTGAATGAAAGAGTACTTTGATGACGAACACCAGTCAGCTAGAAAGAAGTAGGGCTAAGGCCAGTGGGTCTCGGTGAGCCCTGCATTCTGTTGGCTTGTTTACAAGTTTAAATTTACTTGTTGCATGAAGTGGCAACAAAAGATGCTGAAAATCATACACATTAGGCCTACTTTCTATAAGCAGAGCCTCCAAATCTAATTATACATGTATTTCAAGATGTAGTTACTCATAACATATTTGTCACTACTGACGGTTAATGGACCAATTGAGATGGAACATGGCAAACAGTCACTGGCTGCAAGCACTTCTGGACAGGCATGCCCTTGTCTCCCTGTCTTATTTAAAGTCAGGCTTTTGAGAGATGCCAGATATGAATATTTATGGATGTAATAGGTATGATAAAAAAGTCTTAATACACTAGTAAAGCTTTCTAATTTGCAACTGAGCCATTAGTGACTAGAAACAAGAGAATCAGGACAAATTCAATTATTTTAAAATCCATGAGCTCATAATAATATATATTCCAGCATGAACCCCCATATATCTAGCATAAGAACAGCATATAACATCAAAGACACTACCACTGCCTTCGTTCATCAACCTAAATACAAATAGATCAAGGACTTTTATTCAGCTTAATCCTGAGACAAGTTCACCATTTCATTTCCAAGAGAACCTCTTCCTCTCCAGTCATTGTAACACTTCTGCCAGTTGTTCTGCGGCCTATCCCATTGTTTTGTGTGTGTGTGTGTGTGTGTTAATTCCAATCTAGGACAGTTGCATAAGCAATCACAAATGAAATATGTGATGCATTTTTGCTTTATTATCATATTACTTATTAGGGATTGTGGAAAAAAAACAAAAAAAACTAAAAAGCCACAGGATGTTTAAAAGAACACATTTTCATATATATATACATCATAATATAACATACATATACAATGTATGTAAATGGATCTCTTCACCAACAGGATGTCTTTTCTATACAAAATGAAATTATGAGGTTACTTTCACAATAGGTTATATCATCTATTTAAGCTACATCTCAAAGGAATTTATACATATTATTCATAGTAAGACACAAAGAAGAAAGTGAGAAAGTCCATCCAGGATATTTGCTGGTCTTCAAATGATATGATGGTTTTCTAAGCATAAAGGCATGAGATTTACATATGCACCAGTACACCATATACATTATATACAGTGGAAACCTGGTAACACATCCACCCTTGGGACCAAACCCAAAAGGTCATATTATCAGGGTGAGTGTGTTACCAGGGATCAACCATTTTTCTTGTCCAAACCCATGCTGATTTTTGGAAACATGAAAAAAAGGCTTATGAATATATTTGAAATAAAATAGCATACATTTGTCTCGCAGCCAGTCAAAATGAGACGTATGTCGATTTTTCACCATATGGAGCTTTTGATATCATGTGAAAGCTTATTTCATACCCTTTCAGATAGTGAAAAAAGTTTTGAGCTAACTTTATTCCAGCCAGAGATATTGCAGTTTAAAGAGACAAAGATAGACCCCTCAGCAGTGACTGAAATTCCGAGAAAATCAAGTATAAATGAACGATCGAAAGCATAAATCTACATGCCTACCTCACAAAAAATCCGATTTTAATCAAGTAATATTTATAAATCGAGGGTAAGACTGAAACTGTCTTGTTTAGAAATGAATGCATTTTCGATTTCTGCACTAAAAAAACATTCCATATTTGACCCCCCTCATCACATTCAAAGCCCAATTTCTCAGTTCTAGCCCAGCGACTTGCGTCTCATTTTGACTGGCCGTGAGACATTTATTATACATGTACTTATTAGAAGGGTAAATGTAAATTATTAAGAGCCTTTTTTTTCCCTTCCATTAGAATTTAAAGTCTGAAAAATTTTTTTAAACTTTTAAAATTTTTATGGTAAGTGAGTCATGGCGTGCGGTGAGGTGGGACAGCTGATAATGCACGATGCGTGGTGATAAAAGTTGAAGTCAGTGGTGTGTTGTAATGTAGTGTGTAGACCTAAACATTGCGCGCCACAGTTACCGTTGAAGTTGGAGATAGAGGAACGAGACATGGGCTCAAGCGAGGCCTAAGTTAAAGGAACATTATGACACTGACCACACGTGCGTGTGAAAGGGGATGAGAAGGGTGAGCCAACATTAGAGATTTAGTCTCAAAAGCCCTCTGGCAACAACAATGCACAGGTTAGCGAGAACATGGGCTTTTCAATGTTTTCACAGCATATGGCTAGTGTGAATGACTGACAACAGTTACTGTCCAAATGAACCGAATGTGCTATGAACACGCAAGCCCCCAGCATGTTAAGGGCTTGTGCTACTGAAAAAAAAAAATTTCACCATTTCTCAAGAAAAGACTGTTTTTGCATGCTAGGGCATGACAAACAAGCACAAAAATTTTTTTCATCATTATGTAATAATAATGGCAGCCATTTTGGATTTTTATCATGCATTTTTTATTTGCCGAAAACTTTTTTGTTTTTTTGTCAATAGTTCTGAAACTTGGCATGAGGCAACTTAGGACATCTATACATCTTTGAATAGAAGGATTTGAAATTTGTAATCCTATCTCTATGGCACAACTTGATGATCATTCATGTATTTATTTTTCACAAATTTTCCAATTTCAAACAGCGATAAAACAAAAATAAGTACAGATACTACATTTTTTTTCTATACAAATCTTTGTTATATGATGACAAAACAGCTTGGCAAAAGTTATTCTATTTGGACACAAAATGAAAAAGTAGTAGGGATTTTTCTGCAGAAAAATAATTTTTGAGAAAACCCACGAAAAAATATTTTTTCTCAGTATGAACTTCAAAATCAAGACAAAAACATGAACAGGAGGCTCTCCTTACTTTCTTTTTACATGCTGACACAATCCTGTCTCATGTACAATGGATAAAGAAGCAAAATTAAAGTTTTTCAATTTGATCCAAATATTGAAAATTGTTACCTTGATTTGCCCGCACATGCCCTTAATTGAAAATAAATTGGTATGTTTAAAGAAAGGCTGAAACCACATTTTGTGAGGAGGAAACGGGAGATTGTGTTAATTCATGATCATGATAGCAAGGTTCCATATACAGTCGAGTCCACGCAAACCGAACTCTGATAAAACGAATTTCTGATAAATCGAATAAAAATGAAACAATAGACTTTTTTTCCTCTTTGTGCCTATTAAATGCCTCTCGCATAAATCGAAGCCATCGCCGTGTGTTTCCTTTAAATTGAACTGGTCAGTGGCGCCTCAAAGGTAAAAATCAGGCTACTGTCATCTCCACGTGGTTTCCACCAACGGGGATGCCGGCGGTTTGAAAACAAAGGAGACAGTGCCGCGGATAAGGTGAGAGGGGTTGGACAATGTATTGTGCCTCGCGCGCAGCGTTAAGTAGGCCATTTGTTCATCGGGGAAGGGTGAGGAATAAACAATGTATTAGGGCCAGCGCTGCCGACAATCGATCGATAATCAAGCATTCTAGCAGAACCTATAGTATAGGTATATAGTACCAGCTAGATCTACATGTATTACAAAGTGTGTAGGTTAAGCTATAATAGAGTGCTGCACCCGTGTTATGATGTTGGTTCTTGTACTGGGACAGGATAGGCCAGATTCTACATCGTTCTGGTTTGTTTTGTTTTTTTTCGCTTGAGGTTGACTCGCTTAGTTATATCCTCAGAGACTATGTGATGGCTTCCTTTAACTGTTTTCAGAAAACTATTTCAAGGCTAAAACTTACTCAGCTGCCCTTTTTAGGACTAAAGCATTAACAGTCCTTTTCAGGGCTAAAACCAACTCATCAGCGGTTCTAACTTTTCTTTAATTACTTTTGCTTTCAACACAGCCCATATTAGGACTAGAAATCCAATCATACGAGAAGGCTCGAATTTAAGATAAACGCAAAGTTCAAGAGCCATAGAGGGATTTCTTTGTAAAGGGAAATAATCCTGGAATAAAATAAAATAGTGCCTCATTAGTCATTCGAGAATTGCTCCCCCCCCTTTTAAAAACTGGAAGATGAACTCTCTTTAATCGAACCCTTTAGGTTGGTCCCGCCAAATTCCATTTAAGCGGACTCAACTGTATTCAAAAGGGTTGTTGTTTTTACCTCCCTACTGCAAGGCCTCCTTAATGTGCATTTCAGTACTTCAATTAAACTAATTGCACCCTATGCCTAAAATACAGATCTATGTCATGAAAAATCTCCTACGATTCATGGTATAAAGAACATGTTTTTTTTTCTTATTGTTACAATTTTATCAAATTTTTCATTGATCAGTCTTTCAAGTAACATGAAGCAAAGTGATTTGTTTCTTCTCTACATTGCTTGCTCAAAAGCTCTTGCGTCTGGCAAAGGGAAATGATAGGGCTGACCACAATTATCTCCCAGTATTGCTAGAAGCAGCAATATCCTTCAATTTAAATGAAGTAAATCCAAGAGGTTACATGATCGCCTTACATGTGATCAGTCAGATAACCTAGCATCTACACTCTAAAACAGTTATTACAAAACCCTTAAAACAAATTTGCGTTATTACAAAATAATCTTTTGGAAGAATAGTTTTGCTATGTAATTTTATGCTTGATATGAAATAAAACTACAGGCTGATATGAAATCTACCTTTATAATGAAAGGCTTTCACTTCCCCAATCGCACTTTTCTTCCATATTATTATTAAGGTATAACCAAGACCAAGCTCAGGTACCGGATTAATTTCTTCAGACAAAGAATCGTCCATCAGCAGGTCAAGCACCCATAATGTGTTGTTGAACTTGTTCTGCTCAGTACTATGACACAATAACAAAGATAAGGCCTGCGATGCAAGCGTGTAGAAATCACGCACCTCCCCCCCCCCCCCACCCCCCACCCCACTCCACACCTCACCCTGCCCTCATTGCCCCAATCGAATATGACATACCATGTAAGGATGCGACATGTTGTGTGAATGTGCGAGGCTATTACGATTTTTTTGTTATTTATAACCAATTAATCAGGGTATCAGAGGATGGACTGCCCTGTCTTTTCGAATGTATGTACTTGCAGGCATTCGATCGGCCAAATCAGTTGTGCTAGTACTAAGACTAAGAAGTCGATAGGCTTTCTTCAGTTTCATACTGAATCCAATCAAGATGAGTATGGTGCTTGAAATTGACTATGAATCTAGTTTAAATCCAGGCCTAGTCATGAATTCATCGAGACTGCACATAAAATGTATGAGAACAGATTTGTTGCTGGAGTTCATAAGGATGATGAAACTGAAGGTTTAATGGAAAAGTCTGCAGACAGTACACGTGTACAACATTCTGAAATCAACTTTGACTAATTGTAAACTCTTTCAAAGAGAAAATAATGTGATTGAACCATAGACATACTATCTGATAATATCTATCTTATTGATGCCTATGAGAATGAAACTGCATCCAAGGGTTGCTTTGCCTATTTTAGAATGGTCTTTTTATTGCAAAATAGCGATAATATGAAAAGTTTTCCATTCCTGGCAAATTTTGTATTAATTATTTTAGAGTGTACTTTCCTGCGAACAGGAGAGAAAAAGCCCTGACTGACCACGGTGCTTTGAATTGCTAGCATGCTGTGTTGGAGCTTTACCTCAACAAACCTGTTCCACTTCCAATATCACAAATCACTATCTTCCCTGAGAACTGGTCTGCAGCTGCTGTAATAGCCTGCTGATAGGCGCTGTTTCTAGCTTTGTCATTCAGCATGATGAAGTGCCATCTCTCCACAAGATGACAACAAAGATTTTCATAGGTGTCTTGAACCATATAGTTCTCAGGGTACTTCTCCACTGCCCTGGTGCAAAGATGTAATGCCTTTACGTGTTCCTCCAGTCTTGATGTGGTGACAATAAATCAGAAATACATGTACATGTTATTTAAAGAACACCACAAATTCACTTTTAAACTGGTCTTCCTCTGATTATACTTCATAACACTTTTTTCCCATTGTAAGTAGTGGTCTAAACCAGCAGATATCTCCCTGATAATTTAGTTCACATTTAGAGGGGAATAGAAATTTTTCTTCCCATTTTCAGTGCAAATACATTAATTAGACTAATTTCATAGGATGTTGCTTAGAATTAATTGTTGCTTGTTGAAATGTTGCTTAGGATTAATCTCATTGGTTAAGCTAAGCCAATGAATTTGGGGAAAAAAAACAACAACATATATGCATTCTTATAGTTCAGTATCACCTGACAACTTTACAAGTTAAAGTATAATTATAAAGTTAATTAGATCTATTTTCCCATATTTAGCAAACAATTGATGATCCACATTTCATGTCTATTTACCGACTAGTCAAGAGGGATTATGCAATGAATTTACATAGTGTGCCCTACGCCGCACACGAGGGTGCAGGTAAATCATAAGGGAGGGGAGAGAAAGAGAGGCCCAGTAAAGAAGACAAAGACAAAGGTCGCAGGTACTAGACAGACCGGGGGACATGTAAAACAAAGAAACGAAGACACGTGTAAATACATGGGAGGGCGGAGAAAGAGGCCCAGTAAGGCTGGGGGGAGGGGGGGGGGGAAGGGGGGAATGAAAGAAAGACAGCAGGAGAGGAGGAGGGGAGGAGAAAATGACCGGAGATAGGGAACGAGGGACCCCAGTGAGGAGAGAGACCCGCAACAACAAGGGAAATACTCCACTGGTGAGTCCATCGAACCCACCAAAAGAAAATTAGAAAGGAGAACAAACGTACGCAAAAGTACTAGGGGGAGGTAAAGGGAAACAAACAAAATGAAATAAAAAATCCCGAGACACTCATCATTAAGCAGTTAAAATTAGCTCATTAACAGTTTAGCAATACCATTCTGTCTCTACTTTTCCACTTTTAGACTTGCAAGTGGCCCCTTACAAGATTGTCTGAACTTTTTTTCACTGACCGAAATAACAGCGTTTTCGATGCGTTTGCGCATATGGGGGAGGGATTTAAAGCTTAATCTTTGTCTTTGTCTTGTCTTGTGCTTGGAAAAAAACATATTTTGATGATACATATTCCTCAAAACAGCTAAAAAATTCCTTGTAACTTTTAAACACACTGCCTACAATCAGGCAGTCGGCCATTTACAGAGCACCGATGAGAAATGAGGAGTGAGAATGGAGTGGCGGGCGTAAGGCATTTGGGGGAAGGTGATATCGTCTAGCTAAATTTAGTTCGACGCCGAAATGCCGCATTGGTAACAATAATAAACATGTATGGTTTAATGTTTAGGTCATAAATCTAACACAAGTCGAGGATATCCCGTTTTATCCCCTGTGTGTGTGTGTTTTAATGTACTTTGCTGTATATTTATGCAGCGTTGTTAAAACAAAAAATTTTAAACGAATAAAAAAATAATAATAATCTCCAATTCCTGAACCGATACCGATCACTTAAATAGGAAGAGGGGCCTGACCTGGGCTATTCACCCCAGTGGTCGGTCGGTGAAATAGACGCTTCCTTTAATTTAAAGGGTTCAATTACCATCATTGCAAAGCTCTTTTGTTTTTTTCTTTTGTTTGTTTGTTGTTTTTTTTTACTTTTAAGTTAAATTATAGGATTACAAAACTGACAACAGAATTTCCCTTGAATCCCTGAACTCCAATCACCTGAGATATAGTGCAGCAGCATTAGTCAATAGCTGTGCATTAGTCATTAAGAGTGCATCGCAATGGCATACAATATCATCAACAGCTTGGCACAATTCATTTTTTCTCATTTTCCCCAAATCAGTGCATCCTTCCACTAACAGAGACCTTGATAATGCTGAACACAAGATTTCACTACATCTGTCTATTGCTTTATAGTTTATTGATGGCTGCATATTGTGCTCCACACGGAGCTGATTTAGGGCCAAGGCATAGAGCAGGAGTGAACACTCCGGGTCCCCGTGAATAATAGCGCTGTCAGCGAACTGAAAAATGTTGTCCGTATCACAGAATGTTCCCGCTTGTAAGTGATCCTTGATGGATCTATAAATTATTTCCCATGGCGAAGAAACATCGCTGTCCTCTTCACTTGCTTCAGATGATTGCTCCTCTTCCACTCTGTCTTGAGGGCTCTCTGTGTGAGTCCTACTTTCGATAGCTGTGGGCGTCGCCATCTTACTTTTCCACCATGAAAACGGCGTTCTTAATTTAAAATAATCGAGTACTCTCCCAAGCAGTTATATGCATGCGAGAAATAACAATAGATATAAGTACTCAAATACTTTTCAGGGCATTTTGTGCGACTACGAGTAGTTCTACGGTACTTCCGGCTGGACACTATAACAAAACATCCTTATGGATTAGATCTAGATCTAGATCTAAAACTATCGTTTGCCTGAGGATCTCGATATCATTCAGAGCTGAGAGACAGGTAGAATATAATTCGGATCTTTTTGTGCCTTCTCGTCAACACAGCTAGATCTAAATCTACATTTCATATCTTTGTGCAGACTGCAAAATTTACTAATTTCATCTCTAATTATCAGTTACTCCACAGTTTAGCCAGTTTAGGGCAAATTAGGGTCTACAGACAACACTCTCAGACTGCAAAATTTATCCATTTCATTTCTTTGCAGTTAGATCTAGATCTAGAAGATCAAGTCTAGATCTTGTCTCTAGATCTAGATACTACCTAGCCTATTTATTTTCACCTCTTTGTACAGACATGAAATTTACTCAATGTGACAATGAGTAATGCTGAAACCAGAGCGTGGCCGGCAATCATGATTATTATGTCTGTTCTGTTTCAGTCAATAATGGATCTAGAGAGATCTAGATCTAGATTTTTTTCACTATATCTAGATCTGAAGTAAAAAAAATTAATAAAAGACTCGTGGTATGAAACTCAGTAGAGTGGTCTCTGCCTAAGAACCCGTCACCTAAGAGCCCGTTCTGCCTAAGAAACCGCCTCTGCTGCAAAACGGAATTTTTTCTCTATAATTCACTCCTCTATGAACCCGCTCCCATCTAAAAAATCTGCCAAAGAGCCCGGTGACAGGCCAAGACACGCAAGTACTTATGGTGTAATCCACATCATAATGTCCACATGAGAGAAACGCTCAGTGCTAGATGTGCAGTAAAATGGGGACGGGGGTGGAGAGAACAGGTAGACAAAGGAGTGGAAGTGATGGTTGATGTATGACTGCATAATCAGGCCACATTGTGGACTAATCCGTCAGCATTTCTTTATTTGACAACACATGGGACAGCACTTTTGCGATTTAGCTTTGTGTAAGTTTAGCCTCCTGACTGGTCAGATGTTTTGCTACTTCGGTTGATCTGTAAACACTTGAGTCACACATGGTGCATGCAGTTATCTTTAGGATAGCATAACAATACCGGTATCATGTTTTCATTCAACAATAATACCATTATGTGAAAACTTATTCGCCGTTTAAACGCTGGACAATATTGATTATTGATGTAATAAATACGCTAAGAAATATCAGGAATAGTTAAATCGAACTACAATATACACATAGGGAAGAAGGCTGTACTTTTTAAATAAATATCTTTAACTAACGGTAACGATTAACTGATCATAGTAGTGAAGACAATCTGTCGTCAGACGGAGTGTGTCAGACTAAGAGCCCGCTTTTTTTGTCTCCCGGCAACGGGGTTCTACTGTATTTAACAGTTTTGACTTCAAAAATCGAGCGAATGTTGAATTCTAGTGCAGTTTGATATCAGATACCACCTTATAATTCTCATTTTTGAAATGATCACAAGATTTGATCACAAAAAGTCATGATTGTTTCGCCAGTTGACAATTTGGAAAGATGTATCACCCATTGAACTTTAGCACCAAAGGTAGAACTGTGCAGTGGGTTGTGAAAAAATCAACCTAGTAGTGGATCAGTATTCAAGGGATAGCATGCTGGCACTGCAAGTCCAGCAATATGTCTTGATCTTTTTCCACTCCCCACCAAATGACATCAACTTAAGCGATTGTATTATTGATGTGTTCTTGACTACTTTGAGTGATTAGAACTCATCTCTTTATATGTAAAATATGAAGCATTGTTTAATCAGTACTGTAATTCTCAATTGATAATGGTTCCAAGTGTTTAATTAGCACGTCCGTCCCTTCTAATGGCTTATTCCTAGTATCAGAGCTGGGCATTTCCACAAAAATGTTAACCTTAGGGTGAAAATTGAAATGTCGACGAAGATGAACATTGTGAGCATATTTTTTAAGAAGAGTCATTTCTACACCAATATCAATCAAAAATTTCCTGACCATTGCGGGATTTATCTGCTTTTCACTGTCTCTCCCGATTGATGGTGTAAGCTTGCGTCATCATTTATAAAGCACACTACCAAGCCATTATGTATCCAGATATGTACAGATTTATTGTAAGCCAGTAATTTTTTGCAGAAAAGTAGCCAATGCATTGATCTTTGTGTGCCCTGTATAGAAATGAGGTTGGGAATTATTTTTCAGGATTTTTATCAGTACGTGTATTTTAGAATCCACAAAGGGGATTACTGGGGACTTCAATGCTAGAGTGGGAGCCGACTGCGACACTTGGCCCTCCTGTCTTTGCCACCATGGCGTAGGCAGGATGAATGCGAACGGCAGAGACTGCTGGAGCTGTGCTGCCACTATGGTCTGTGTGTGACCAACACATACTTCAAGTGTAAGAAACACCACAAAGTCTCCTGGAGACACCTCCAGTCTCGCTGCTGGCACCAGCTCGACCTCGTCATCACCAGGCATGCAGATCTATGCATCATCCTCCACACAAGAAGTTTCCACAGCGCAGACTGTGACACAGATCACTCCCTCATCTGCAGCAAAGTGGGGCTGATGACCAAGAAGATACACCACTCCAAAACCAAAGATCTCCTGTGTATCACCACCTGCTGCACCAGGAACCCACAGAGAATACAGCTGTTCGAAGATGCCTTCAGTGAGAAGCTGTCTGCTGACACTCACAATGGAACCGATGTCGACAGCAAGTGGAGCTTCCTGAGGGACATCATATACACATCAGCACTCTCTGCTTTCGGGAAGAGAGAACGCCAAAACGCAGACTGGTACGAAGCATACTGGGAAGAGATGCAGCCAGTCACAGAAGCTAAGAGAGAAGCCCTGTTGGCCCACAAGCAGAACCCCTGCACCAGCACTCGCGACGCCCTCAGAGCTGCATGCAATAAGGCCCAGCGACAGCCCGCCGCTGCGCAAATGACTACTGGCTGAACCTAGGCAGCAAGATCCAGTCAGCTGCTGACATGGGTAATGTGAGGGCCATGTACGACAGCATCAAGACAGCCACTGGCCCTGCTGCAACCAAGACCGCACCGCTGAAGAGCAGGACAGAAGAGGTCATCACGGACCAGGGCAAGCAGCTTGAACGCTGGGTGGAGCACTACCTGGAACTGTATGCAACACAGAATATGGTGACTGATGCCGCCCGGGGTGCCCTTCCCAATCTCATAGTCATGGAGGAGTTAGATGCCCTACCTACAGAGGAGGAACTCAGTAAAGCACTCGACTGCTTTCTTGTGGGAAGGCTCCTGGGAAAGATGGCATCCCCTCAAAAGTCTTGAAGAGCAGCAAGCCGGCACTGCTGCAGCACCTCCATGAGCTCCTGTGCCTATGCTGGGAGAAAGGCCACGTCCCCCAAGACATGCGCAACACGAACATTGTCACTCTCTACAACAACAAGAGAGACCGCAGTGATTGAAACAGTTACTGCGATGTCTCCCTCCTCAGCACTGTGGGGAAGATCTTTGCCCACATCGTCCTTGCCCGCCTACAGAGTTTTGCTTCCCGTGTGTACCCAGAGTCACAGTGTGGTTTCGATTCAGGGCCGGCTGATGTACAGTGGACATGATCTTCTCACTATGCCAGCTTCAGGAGAAATGTCGAGAGCAGCAGAAGCCACTGTACATCGCCTTCATTGACCTGACGAAAACCTTCGACCTGGTCAGCAGAAACGGACTCCTTAGCATCTTACAGAGGATCAGATGCCTCCCAAGACTGCTCCAGATGGTGACTTTCTTTCATGAGGACATGCACAGCACAGTCTGTTTCAACGGTGGCACATCTGAGATCTTCTCTGTGAGCAGCGGTGTGAAGCGAGGCTGCGTCCTGGCACCGATGCTGTTTGGGATCTTCTTCTCGATGCTCCTTCAGTATGCTTTTGCTAGCTGCAGGGAAGGCATATATTCATCCTCACCAGAGCAGATGGGAAGCTTTTAACATCGCCCAACTGCGTGCCAGGGCGGAGGTTAAGGAGATCCTCATCCAAGAGATGCTGTTCGCAGATGACGCGGCGCTGACGACTCACACTGAGGCTGGTCTACAGGAGCTAGTCAGTCACCTGTCCCATGCCTGTAAGGAATTCGGACTGGCCATCAGGCTTAAGAAGACTAATATCTTAGCCCAGGGCACAGACACAGCGCCGGACATCACCATCAACAACACACATCTCGAGGTTGTGGAAACTTTCACCTACCTGGGGTGCACTGTTGCCAGCTCTCTCTTCCTGGACACAGAGATATCCAGCAGGATAGGGAAAGCCACCGCAGTCATGTCCAAGCTGAATAAGCATGTTTGAAGCAACAGCCAGCTAACAGTGAACACAAAGCTATGCTTCTATGGCCTGCGTACTCAGCACTTTGCTGTATGGGAGCGAGTCTTGGACTACATATGCCGGCCAGGAGAAGCGGCTCAACAGCTTCCACCTACACTGCCTCAGACACCTCCTTCAGATCAAGTGGCAAGACAAGGTGACAAATACAGAGGTCCTCCAGCGCGCCATCATCCCAAGCTTGTTTGCACTCCTTAACCAGGAACGCCTCAAGGGGCTAGGCCACGTACGCCGCATGGACGACGGGCACATCACAAAGGACATGCTGTATGGGGAGCTGCACGAGGGTTCCCGCCCCGCAGGAAGACCGCAGCTCTGGTTCAATGACGTCTGCAAGTGGGACATGAAGACAGCCAACATTGACCCCAACACCTGGGAATGCTCTACAGACAACTGCCAGTGCTGGAGAGCCACTGTCGGTGAGGGAGTGAAGCGGGCAGAAACCACCAGAAATGATCCGTTCGCAGACAAGAGGCAAGGAGAAAGACAAGGGCATCCTCTGTGGCAGTGTCAACCCCCTTTATTTGCAACAACTATTCGCGAGACTGCCACTCTAGGATGGGGCTCCACAACCACTCTAGAAGATGCCATCCCCTATCCTAGCGCTACACCATTGTCTCTCAAGACCAACGGATGCCGACGACTACGACAAAGGGGCATGTCAGTCCGTCACACGTTTAAAAAAAGTTGTGCAGCAGAACACATATTTGTGTTATTTTCCTGTCAGAATCTCTGCATTCAAGACACGCCTTCTGAGATATTTATAGTCAATTATGCTCCACAAATTCATGTATATTGAAAAGTGAGCATAACGGACTGACATTTCACTGTGACAGACTGACTTGACGAACTGCCATTTCCCAATGTATTCACTGCATTCTATGTTAGATGGTCAAAATTCTTATTATTTAGAGTTGAAATTACACTCACTTCTACTATCTTTCTTAAATGTATACACATTTAAAGTACATGTATCAGGAACCAGTAAACTAATTCAGTTATGGCATTGTTTTCCATTCAATACCGTGGCCTAAACTTCAGCATTTTTTTTCAACTTTTTGGACTTTGTTTTTGAAGGTCTACTCGGATAGCTGGTATAAGACCTTCTGTCAACTTATTCATAATTTTTTCATTGTAAATATGTGTCAAAGTAATATTGCTTTTCCATAGTGTAAAGTTACATTTAGATGCTAACTTTTGAATTCAGTACTGAAGGCATTCATGTATATATTTCGTTGAACTGCAAAGTGACATACATATACACAAAAGTTTGATTAACAATCACAAATGGGATAGCCCATAGGATCAAAAAATCCATTTATTTTAAAAATCAAAACAGATACCTTTACTCAAAGCAAAAGGAATTTTTGAACTGTCTTTTATCACTGGTTGGTGACACACATAACAACTGCTATAATTTAATTTCCTCATCACTTTTAAAGCTGAAACTTTTGTATTTAGTTGTTGAGGCTAAATAGCACTTAACTAGAATTGAAAGTTAAACTAAAAAAAAAAAAAAAAAGAAAACAATTTTTAAAAAGAAAACTAAAGGATTACAGAAGCTTTATAAAATAATCTCAATCTGAGCTGAACAGAAATCAGTATCTAACACATTACATAATGTATTACATAACCAGTGTTGGCCTATTATTTATTCACTTAGTTATGACACAAATCATTCAGACAAAGACAGTGTTTGATTATAATTTGAATCCTAAAATAAAAATTTCTGATCAAATCGAATAGTTTCTTCACCCAAAGCACTGAGCCTCTGTAAATTCTGAAACAACTTCTTCACTGTCAAGCCAACACTGTCCCTGCAACATCTTGAATTTTTTGGATGCGTTTGATGGAGGTGATGGTAGAATCTAATGAACTTTCCTTACTGCCTTTTTTAGTGCTTGTGGAGATCTAAAGAAGCACTTAGTTCCTGGTTATCCAGATTGCAGAGTTTTCAATTTTTTTATTCTCTCCGTATCTCTTTGACATCCACATAATTTGAGCTGCGGCTCTGCAGTATCTTCCTTAAGCATTTTTTTCCTCAAATCTCAGCAGTTCTACTTTCTGATTCTCATTTTCTCTGAACTCAGCATTATAGGTGGTTTTGTTTAAATATTTCCTTTGCCTTTCTGCATTTGAATCTGGGGGAAGAAAAACAATTATTAATTAATATCACACAAGGTAGAAAAAATTTGTGTGCCAGTCCAGTTTGAAAATGATTTTAATTTTGGAAATTTTAATGAATTTTCTCACTTCATAGAATTTAAGTCACACAGATCAACATGATCTTTATTAAGTAAGACAGTATTTCATTACTGTATTATCCTCCTAAGGACAGTTTTTTTAATTGATACAAAACTATCTGCAATACCTGCTGTGTATTATAATAAGAAGCTAAAGTGTTTTAGATCATGAAGTCATGAAAATTGTCAATCTGCCTGTTATTTTTCTTTATCTTTTTAATTCCATGAAAATAGGACAAATGTTAATAAGAGGACTCACATTTGCTTTAGTCACACATATAGTATAACAGTGTCACACATAACACAAGAGCAACACACATAACACACAATGAAGTTCTCCAAAACTGAAAAAGGAAGGGAGCTCTGTTACAGTGTATTGTTGGTACATGAAGACTCAAATACAAACCCATATATTTATGTTGTGAAGAAGTAAGGAAAGGTAAAATAAATGGTTTCACTATTTACACATGAGAGAAGTATTTTTTTACTTCTTCTTCGTCTTTCAGCAGGCTCCAAATTCTGATGCTCTTGGTCACATATGCTTGTTTTTAGAAGAAAAAGTCTCTCTACTGACAAATTTTCTGACCTGATTAAGTCGAGTGGGTTGCCCTAATTATATGGCTGAAGTCAGAGAGGTGACACATATAATGCTCAAAAAGTGACACATATAACGCTGAATTTCATCAGTTTTTTTGAGAAACAGATAGTTTTGCAAGAATTAAACACTATTTTTTGTCTATCATTACATATTATATATTCTGTCATATTTAAGAATCAGAAATTTTGATGTTATAAATTCAGAGAATTTCCAGATAGAAAATTCAAAGTTAGAAAATTGAATTCATAGGGTGACACACATAACGTTGACTTTTAGAGACCACAAAAATCTTAGCTTGCATGCCACAATTTAGCACTTTTTTCCTCAGCAAAGCTGAACCATTACTTTAACATTTAATGGTGAAGAGATAAGAAACATTCATAATTTTAATTCTACATGCTATAGTTTGATTGGAATTATGGAAAAATAGTGACACACATAATACGGAATGTACCATCCTCTCAGAGCCATCAGATAAGTCAGTTCAACTTTGCAATCTCTAAAAGTTATATCTTGACTTCATCACCAGTATCAACTTGCATTTATCACATTTCATGAGAAAGAAATAGTCAGTGGTATTGGTTGTGAAATGAAGAAGATGACCTGGCAAACTGTCGGATCAGGAAAGAAGATTGTTCTGAATCACTATGTGAAATTTGTGAGAGAGAAAAACACAGGGATAACACTCATGCTTTTAGATGACCCAGAAATTGAGGGTCTTGTCAGAGAAATGGATGAGAATTGTGATGTGATCATACCCGTCTCAAACATAAAAATCATAAAAGATTCATTCTGTAGGGGTTGACTCTGAGGCAGCCATCCAGTATGCCAATTTTGATGTGTCTCACTAACACTAGTAATAGACTGAATGATACACAGCTTTGGAGGTAAAACTGTAATGACAGGTACATCTGTGTCAGGCGCAGTATGGAGACTGACAAAGAAATATTACATGTATGCTGTTTTCTATGATCATACTAATTACATTGGCCAAGCACTTGAGTGCCTGAGACAAAGTGATGTGAGAGTAAAGTTTCAGTAAGAAGAGATCTTCCCAGTTTCTAGGGATTACAGAGATGTTGATGACAGAATCTTCGTTTTCTTTGGCATCTTTGCCAAGGCGGATTTCCATTTTCAATTGGTGAAAGCAATGAAATAATTAAGACACTGAATAATTGTCAAGAGATAGTTCTCCATCTGGTAGATGAATGAGATTTCAATTAGTATGTAATGCTGAACACTTTAAAAAGCATATTATTATGTCAGAACAGCCCTAATTACTGGCTAAATAAAATTCCTAGAATGTTTGCTGACTTGATAAAAGTTTATGTCTGTTTTTGCATGATGTACTGATATACATACAATTCTCTTGTCAGTTGTTTCATTTGATGTAAATATGTTTCTGCCACTCTTAATACTTCATTTAATGATTCTTGAAGCAATGAATGGTCGATTTATGTACAGAAAGTTATGTTTACAGGCATTAATTCAGAGGTATCAGTCCGTCACAAAATGAATGTCAGTCTGTCACACCACCAAATGCTAAATGGTGTGAAAGGAAATCAGTCAACTGTTATGAATTTGCCATTTAACTGTAGTCCAACCCTCATTTATCTCATATTGAAGATGAAGAACTTAGCTCTTCATACTTCTGAGCAATAGGGTTCTGTCCTCAGGTACCTAAAAGATCAGGTTGACACAATGTCAGTCCGTCACAAAATCTTTTTGGACCCAATAACTCCACAAGTACTCAATGGAATTCTGTCAAATTGTACTGGATGGCTGGTCTATGTAAGATACTTTATCACATCAAATTTGTATTCTACATGATGACTGGATTCAAAGATGTGAGTGGATGAAGGGCGAAAAGTTGTCTGATTTGTCAATCTGTCACATATGGAATTGCCTTGTTTGCTGTTTTCAGTTCACACTCTTGTGTCTGTGACTGAAAAAAAGAAGCAGACAGGTGTCATGAGTGAAAAATGAAAAGAAAACCAGAATAGATTACTAAAATGGGTTTATAAACTCACCAGTAGCTATGTATAGAATATTAGAAAGCTAAGTTTCTCTATGAAAAGAAGCTCCATAAAGAGTACAAAAAAACGGTGCATACACATGCTGAAATGTTTCAGACAAGAAAAGATCTATTTTTTATTTGATGTAGCGGAATCCATAGTCTGCCACAGTGTTGACACAGTTATGTGGGTGCCAGTTTTTGTAATATAAATTTAATCATGTATCATGATAATGATCAGCTGTCGCACTTGTTTTTTGCATGTATCAGAATGTTGATGCATATAGTGTGTATTCAAATCTTCAGAAACAAGCTAAAGTAATATTTTGTTGTTTTATCATCTTTCTTAGGTTTGTTTCTATTCTGGTTTCATTTGTATTGAAGTAATGTAATAAAGATAATTTTCTCTGCT
Source organism: Peronia peronii (assembly GCA_039654565.1). NCBI lineage: Eukaryota > Metazoa > Mollusca > Gastropoda > Systellommatophora > Onchidiidae > Peronia > Peronia peronii. Next base: position 13,299 of record JBCEWB010551926.1, on the reverse strand, counting down.
ATGGGCAATCAGTCCGTCACCCTGTTTTGCTTTTCATATTTTAAGCTTTGTATATAAAAGTAGAAAGATTGTTTACCTTGTTCACACCTGCAGAGCTGTGGAAATGCTTTTGTGGGTGTGAAAACTATCGTCTTCATGGTGTTTTTCAGTCAAGTCAATTTTGATATCATATGGAAGTCCAATTGGTAGTTTCAATATGGCTGGTCTGTTGCTATTAACCGTAAATTATTTTATTACATATTACTACTGATAGTGTTTTGCATCAGACCTAGGCCTCCTATGACTTATAGGCGCCTGGATCAGACATTATGACTCTAGAAAGTAATTACATGTACTGCTGATTGTGTGAAGTTCTCACCATCATCACAAGCATAAGAGCAAAACCAATGAGAAATTGCTCGGTAGAGATATCAACATCATATGACATTGCACTATAAAACTGTAATACTAATATTCAAATGTCACAAAGGTGACACATCTCATTACATATTGACAAGGACATCACAAAGCTGTTTCCAAAATTAGGTCAAATTATATTTCTGTCTTAAAATATTTCTTGGAAACATATTGCATCATGCCTTTGTGTAGTGCAAGTTTACAGGCAGGGAAACCATCCTAAGTACATATATATAAGGGCATAACTCAAGAAGGTTTTAATTCTAAGTAAGACAAACATATATATATACATGTACCTTGATCTAACTTCAGACTTACACAGTTTGTGACCGTTACCATGGATATACAAAATTAAACAAAACAGATCAGGCCATGAAAAGGTTGGTGGACCTTGAATGATTCCCATTTAACAAAGTGAATTGTTTTAAAATATCCTCCGCATGATATTGTTCTGCAATATTCAACCAATTCCAGCTATTTGACCACATCTCTCCCTCTCCCCCCCCCCCCAAAGAGTGATGTAACAATAGTGAGTGGCTGGGGGAATCTGAGGAAGCTGTTCACGCAGAAGGTGTTGCCAAGTGACGCAAAAGGAAAAATGCTTGTTACTTTTTTTCATGCAGTAAACCCCTTAGAAATACAGTATGGTGATTGAATTTCAGGCATTCAGGAACTCCATGAATATAGAGAAAAAATAGACCTATTATATATCTAGAAAGAGATCACCTGGACAGATAACATCCTGTTCCTCTAAAAATGGTAGAGAAGTACTGGAACTTGGAAAGATTGCCTCTGAATGGTGCTCAAATGGGTAAAAATCTCACAGTGCACGAACTTGTGCAAAAATTACGACGCGAATTTCTGTGGGGCCAGCACAATTAACAGTGTTAGTTGATACCTACGTGTATTTTTGTCACATTTTTTGAGTGCCATGTTTTGTCCATTCCGTTTCAAGAAATGTCTAGTTGAAAAACTATACATGTAAATATTTTCAGAACCCTGTTTATACAATTAAATGAGAAAAAAAAATTTTTTTTTTTATTTACACAGAACAATGGAGGGGGGGGGGGTGGCAGGGGAGAGATATCTCCTTTATTCTCGAAAAAATTTCATATTGGTGTAAGTATAGAATTAGCTCATTAAGAATACATGCATTTTCACCTTTGTGGCCCGGTGATTGTTTTCTAATGGTGGACCCACAGTACTTCCAAAGAGGAAGTACATAAAATTATCACAGAATAATGATAATATGATGCAACATTTTATCATAGTATTTCATGCAGTGAAACTGTAACCATTTTGGTACGCACTGTATCTATTTATGGTATACACCTGCTTTTACTATTATGGTTGATTACACAGCTCCTTTTAGTACACTGTATGATCCCTGGTGCTGTCTAGTGCTCACACTGAAGTACATGTACTGATATGTCACTGTCTCATCTCTTAGTCTTTGATGTTAGTATTTTTGTTAGTTCTCTCTTGAGCCACTTCTTATCTGTGTGTGAGTATTGCTGAGATTGCACAGTTGATGAGTCAATTGTCGGTGGCCAGATATGTCAGGTGCTTTATTTAATTACATATACATTCTTTATTGTCTATATTAAATAACATTACCTGTTGACCGACAGTCTCATTATTCCAATTATGAGATTGATTCAGGCAACTCAAATTGTTACTGAATTTCTTTGAATTTGATGACAATTTTTGCAATAATGTCACATATGACATTTGATGGAATAAACACCAAACTTGAAATACATGTATCTGAAGGATATAAAGAAAATGTGTGTGATCTACAGATGTGTTTAGAAAATCAGCAGTTTGGTAGCTGAGTATGTGCATAGTCGGTCTGGCCTTGTATGTATAACTTTGAAATCATATTTTTATCTACATTGAACTACTTTCCATAATCCAGTTGAAAACGTGGGAAAGCAAGCTAATCTCTAATTTTCTTAGGATCTGCAGTGTGTTTGCTGTGTTTGCATGTTGTTGTTTTATTTCATATGATTGTTTTTAGCATTCCTTAATGTTCTAAATTTTCTTTTTTCTCAACAGATTGTGAGATCAAGACGAAGCCATGCTACTCAAGCTGAAAGAAGTAGTACAATGGACACGTATGACAGCTTTTGAACTGTTTCTTCACCTTCTTTCCATTCTGATATTTTCAGTGTTGATAGCCACCAAAATTGAGGGTCATCTTTCAGCATCGTGGCCCATTGTCTTCAGCCCCCTCTTCATCTGTGACGGCCTCAATGCATATCTGTGTCTCATTGTGTTTGTTAGACAATATCGAGAGTATGATTTGAAACAGGTTGGTATTATTTTTTCATTTTTGTTATTGTTTTAGTCTTTCTATTTTGCCCAGTTCCAGAGGTGAAAATAAAACTGACCTATTACATTTTGAGATTTACAGACTTCTATTCTATGATTAATTTGATTATTTTATAAAGTAGCTGTGATCCGAGAAAAATGCGGCCGCATTTTTACCTGCTTGCTCCATGATTGCCGCATTTTTTGCCGTTTTGGCATTTTTTGGCAATCATTGCCATTTTGGAGCATTTTTTAGCATTTTTCGGCATTTTTGTACATTTTAATAATGAAAGTGAATAGAAATTCTTTGTTGATTCTTGAGATTTTTTTAATTTGGGGGACTTTTCTTACCTGGCACAAAAACAAAATCACAATAAATTTAGTGGTTTCTTTACTGTTGACCTCTAAATAGCCTACAGCACTTAATAAAGTCAGAACGTAAACAATCATCTAGCAGATGTCTAGATCTACAAAAAAATCCACCAGAATATCTGAGAAACGCCGTTGTGCATCCCTTTTTTTATTTTTTATTTTTTAAAAATCTAAATACGGGTACATATAGATTTATGTACGGGTATTTTGCCGGGTGAATCGTCTGAAGGTGACGAATAATCGAATATGATGATTCTGGGTCAGAAGGAAGTGTCTACGTAGACCCCCACAGGGGTGTCTAGGTGTCTAGGTAGACCCCCAATGAGAC